>JAYESA010000383.1:0-216699 GCA_036927795.1 Iris macrosiphon | reverse complement strand
ACTTGGTAGCTCCAAAATGTGATAAATGTTGTACTAAAACTGGAATTTCCTACTCTGAGCAAAATAATTCTTCTCATTCATGCACTAACGTAAATTACTATTAGAACAAAGATCAAATTATTCAGCTCAACTCTGATCGTGGTGTCACACTAAAAAACCTACACAAATATTCATGACAGATTCAACATGTTCCTAATGAATGTCCAAAGGTGAACACTATCTATGGTGTGCATATTCTCTGGTGTAAAAAGACAAAAAAAAAACTAGCAGTCAGTACCTTATCATGTATTGAGTGTCATCTACATAACTATATAAAAACCAATACGTCCAAACTAACTAGTAATACAAGTGAAATTTGAGTATGTGGTGAAGAAAAGTAAGCCAAACAATAATATCTGAAATCTTTGTATCCAAAGGATAGCTTCAAAAAGAAGAGAATACCTCTATTCAGGTGGCAGGAGTGCTATCTCAATTTCTTGGAGAGACTTTCCTTTGGTTTCCACCACATTTCTCTTCACAAATGCTGCTGCTATCAAGCAAAAGGTTGCAAATATGGTGTACAAAACTCCAGCACCTAGAGTTTCCAATAACCGCAAGAACAACAAACCTACAAAGAAATTGACCACCTGGAGAAATGACAACCATCTTTTAGTATGAATAGTACTGCAGATAAGTTTACGAAGTCTTTATCCCAACTTTCTGTGTCGGCTGTTTAAATCCTCTTCTTCCATTTGGCTCTGTTAAGGGTCATTTACTCTGTAACTCTAACGAAATTCGTATCCTTCTTTAACACTTAATACCATGTTCATCTAGGCCTTCCTCTAGTCCTATTAGTTACATTAACTACTATATTATCGGTTTTCCTTACGAGAGCATCCATTGACCTGTGTTGCACATGTCCAAACCACCTAAATCGATTTTCTCTCATCTTGCCCTTAATTTGTGCTAAATTCTCACTGCTGCACTCATTTATCATCATATCCTTTAATATATTCCCACTTATCTATCGAGGATTTTTATTTCAGCTAAACTAACTTTCTGGACATATTGTTTCGTAATTGCCCGACACGTTGATCCATAAAAAAATTAACATAAATAGTTCAATATTATTGGCTTCGAGTCCGACTGACAGTAAAAAGTATACCCACAGGTTAAATTTTATAACTTCAAGAATCCACGAATCGTGACATATTCTAACCTTAACTAAGTGGTTTGGTGGCATGATTAAATAAAAGTAAATAGATCTACATTGTGGGGTTTTTTTTAAAAATCAGCGTCAAAACGAAGTATACATACCCAATGGACAGACATACATACAGCCATAGCCTTTGCTCGGATCTTGTTAGGAAATATCTCAGGTAAAAGAAGTCCAGGGACTGGACCAGCTCCTAATGCAAATGCCAAAACAAACCTGCAAAAGCACAACTTAGCTGGAAACCAAATGATCATAGAAACAAGCTTACTTTTTCTTCTCTTTTAAGACTTGTAAAATGAGGATAATTGCATAGGACAAAAATATGGATGACATCCACCTCCTCATATTGATATCAGTAACAAGCACGAGTTCTTCACTCTCCCGTGGCAGATTCATGGCAATAAAATAAGCATGAGAATTAACTATAATGAGGAATATCTGACTAGTTCAGAACAATTGTAGACTAGAGACCTCAACCACCACTTTATAGAGTATAAACAAAGGCGGTCTTGCTTTTAGGTAGAATACAATACTCAAATGGTAACTACATAAATGATTGTGATACTAGTTAGCATAAAATTCCTAAATGAAGCTTTGAGAGAGGCATACCAATTAGAGGTCTAAATAAAGCACGAGTTACTAGAGCTAAACCTTGCTAAAGCTCAGCCCATTTCAGAATCAAGTTCAATAGGAAGCAAGGGAGCTAAGCTCGAGAATCAGGTGATCATTGCGCAAGTAAGCCCCAATAGCATCCAATTAGAGGGGTGATAAAGCATAATAAGTTGCTCTGTCCATTACAGAAGCATTTTAAATAGGAAGTAAGACAGAACGATGATTACCACACAGATCAGTCCTAGGTCAGTCCCAGACGAATCTACTTATTTCAGTATTTTTCTAAGGAGAAAGCTTCTAACTTATTCATCTTTAAAGAGCTTGAGATCCAAAATGCAGGAATTTGTGTTGGTACAAGAAACTGACAGTAGTAAGCCAACAAAATTTGTATATTTCAGATTGGCCGTGATGACATAATAAAAAGAATAATATCAGAGCAAGTAAAAGTAGTTTCTTTCGTCTATCGCCGTATTTCATGATTTAGATGCAAAAGCCTGAGTCCAACACTAAATGAGGTGTTGGATATAGTTGGTAGGATGAATTCTATTATATACTCCTCAACACGCAGCCGTAAGCGACTTCCACCAAGTTCCCAACTTATACACTTTAAACAGCTTCAGTTTCAGATACTCGTATATAGGACAGCTTTTAACTTGAGATTTAGAAGTCCTAAGTCCTGTCCCAAGTCTCTAGTCTGAGCCCAACTCTAGATAAGAAAGTTGACACAACAGAAAATACAGAGAGGGTAGTCAAAGTACTTACATCAATGTTCCCCCAACTGAGAGATACAAAGTACCAGAACCTAGAAAATGAAGTCTTGCTGCACAAGCCTGAAGCCCCATTGCAAAAGCCTGGAGAGTTTAAGGTATAGATTATATAATGAGAAAGAACTGCTCTGCAAAAGTATTAGCCACGTATTTTACCATGCCGAGGAAGCTCCCAAACAGTAGAACCCTTCTTCCTAGCTTATCCATCAGAAACATCGCAATTATTGAGCCTGTAGTGATATAATAATGATGAGAAGTCCGTGATTCATCATTACCTCACTGTGCTACTAACAAAAGAGTAATTTCACCTGAAAGATTTGCAACTCCTACACATATGTTGGCAGTGTCTGAGGGCACCCCAGCACGCTTGAACACAATGGAAGAGAAGTAGAATAAAGCATTTATGCCTGATAACTGTTGTAACGCAAACAGCATTGATCCGAGAAAAACAACTGCAGAATAGAAACAAAGTGATTGATGGAGCTTCCTAAAAGACAAAGATGTCTATTATTAAAGTGTAACAGTAAAATGATACAAAGAAGAGAAATAGGAACATAGTTGTGTCAAGAGCACCTTTGAAGTGACGACCATAAAACAATTCTGACAATTTCACACCCTCAGCATCATCCCCCCTGTCGGAACGTGATAATTCTGCTATTGCTGAATTTAAATGACCACCACCCAAAAGTCTCTCAAATTCATCTTCCGCTTCAGCTACTCTTCCACGCTGGAAAACACCAACAAGTGGTCACCATAAATTTTTTTTTTTTTTACCTCACCACGACATTCAATTAACAAGTATATCATAAATGCTAAGACTTCAAACTTTCATTCTAGCTTCCATTGGAGGCAACAACAAGGCTTAATGTGGATAAAAGTGAAATGAAAATGCTGCCCGCTAACAAAATAGAGTACCTCAAAGTGAATCACGTAAACAAACTATTTATTAATACTGGCAGGGACGGGACGATGGTCCGAGAGAGGAGGAGGAGGGGGGGGGGGGGGGGGGGGGGGGTTTGGAGAGTGTGGGGAGAGGTCTTAGATCTACCTATAGCACACCCCCCCCCCCCCCCCCCCCCCTCCACGCACGCGTGTGCACACCCAATTTTCCTTCTTTTAGGGTGGGGTGGTCTCAACTAAAAATTAAAACCTGAGAATTTACTTGTACATGCACTGTATTTTTATCAGCTAGATAAAGCACGGAATTCCAAAAATGTGGACCATGTCGTGTCGGACATGTACCAGATACATATCGGACACAACCCTGACACTCCAAAATAATTAGGACACACCAAAATATGTGCCATGTCTACGTCGCCGTGTGCTTACCATGTAGTGTCATGTCCGTGCCACATAGTTCATCAGGCTATGTCTAGAAAGATTCATTCATCACACTAACAGCAATGAGCTGTGGGATGGTGGCGTGTGCTACGTGTGTATAGGCGGGTTAGGGGGTGGGTAGCAAGTCAGTAAATCTGCAAGAAGGCAGGGATGTCTTGTTCATGGGTGTAAATGAGTACGTGTAAAATCGATAATCAGTCAACCAAAATGATGTGCCAAAAACATATATGATCACATAACTAAGAATTGATAAGATAAGATTGTGAAATAAATGAAATCTTCATGATTACAATAATAAATCAGTTAAATATCCCTGAGTGGAGCACGTACAGAATGATCTCTTAATTCGTGTCACCATTTAGTCTCATTGCCATGCATCTAGCAGTCAAACAAAGAAATTGTCTCCTAGATACACTTCACTAATACTTGGAAGAACCATATACGCCCTTTTTTCTATTCCTTCCATTTTTCTTTTTCCTATCACGGTCTATGACTCGTCTCTTAATTCCAGTTGCACACATATCTCTTCATTCCTCTACATTTGAAAACTTAAAACCCTCAATGCAAGGGTTAAAGCACCTGACAAAATGTTTCATGGGACAAGTAAACAAGAAGTGAAACAATAGGAAAGAGAGCCCTATAAATGAGAATCCAACAATACAATACTGAATAACATTGGATCACATATTATATGTTCTCACATGAGATCCCACAGAAGTAACTGTAGATAGGTAACCAATAGAAAAGCAATAAGTGGAGGTTCCGACTTCTGACTCCACCTATAAAAGCAATAAGTAGTCATATGGTTTTCAGTATAAACCTCTAACACCTTACCCAAGCTCCACCTCAGAAATGTGGATCGGGTAAGTCCCAATGTTCATGTCCACCCAGAGTCCCCGCACCCAAGTTGTTTCACTTGGAACAGCCAAATCGAATAGTTATCGGTCTTCAGATTGTTCTCTGCCGACAGGGCAGAAATCGAAAATCGTTTCCATTCTGCCATGTAAGCAGAACCACATGGACCTATTTTGGGACACATATTGGAATTGACTTCTGAATTGGAGCTAACCTACTGAAAACCTATTTCCAAGAGTTAGGTTTAATTTAATTGCTGCATCAATTGGATCTCTATGAAGCTTGTACCCTCAATTCAATAATACTCTGCAAGATGGATTCTCAAGGAGAAAAGCTCAAAGGTAACAGGGTACCAGTAATGCATACATAGAAGCACCGAATTCTCTTCTAATCATGTCTTATCCCTTTGTGTTGATGAGAATTTGTTGGTTGTTTGCAATCAACATTATCTCCTTTCAGAGTGAAAAATTGGAGACAGTGCGATGGAGGACTAGTTCAGATTTGTGTCCGAGTTCGAGTCATCACTCGCAGTAACAATAAGGGTAGTCACAAATAAAGAATAGGCAAGCCAGCTACCAAACAGTAATAACTTATTACCATTTTACAGAAAAAAAAAAAGCATATGCAGGAAATTTGTATGCTAAGTGTGAACCTAAACAAGAACTAATCATATAAACATAAGAAAGGCCAGGTATAAAACATGAAAATATAAGTTTACAGCACATTCAAGGAAGTTGAGTATCATCAGTGGAAGGATGAAACCTTATGAAGCCAGTGAGGACTTTCAGCACAGAACTCCATGCTAAGTGCAAGAAAAGCAGCAGGAACAGAAGATGCCCAAAAGCATACTCTCCACCTGATAGCTCGTGGTGTTATTGAAGCAATTATGGTTTAAAATCTGGTCACAGAGTTACCAGCTTTCTTTGTATATTTGATGACATTCTTTACCATCCCATGTTTTCCCTGACTGGAATTCCCATAAAGAGAGCTGCTAAGAGTCCAAGACATGTTGCAATCTGAATCAAACTTCCATAAGTGCCTCTCACAGATGGAGGAGAAACCTGATAAAAAGTGTAAAATGAATGTGAGAATTAGAGTGAGTTAGGATCTGTGTAGTACCGCGACAGCAGATAGTTCATGAGAAAATTCTTCCGTACCTCCGCTACATAAAGTGAAGTCACAGGTGCACCAACACCCATCCCTGTCCCAACTAAGAATCTCCCAAGAAGCATACCTTCAAGACTGGACGTACTTGCACTACAAAAGAACTCCTGTACATAAGCACCATACGCAGATCTTCGCAAAAATAACGAGTAAAAATGTAGTATCTCTAGGGTCACATACATTTAGGGACTGTTTAGTTGCTTGTAACTGGAAATTCCTTGTAGCATTTACAGCGGTAATTGGAGTTTGCAGCCAAAATGGGTGCAACAAATGTTGCAGGAATTAATGTATGTATTGCAGCTTTTGTTGCATTAATGGCACCATGGAAATTCTTTGGCTTAATCAAAGATGGTAGAACTATATAATATAGAATATAGTTGTTGATTACAATTCCTTCTTCATCACATAATTCAAGAACCAAAAACACGTTCTTCCTTGCAAACGCAGTTACAATTGGGAAAGAACGTTTACAACTAGAAGAAGAGAGAAATATAGAATAAAAATTATTCTTGCTGGGGTGATGAAGACCGCAATTGCTCAAAGCAAGATTCGTCCTCTATCGACGATCTGCTCTCAGGAGCAAGCAAGTTCACAAAAGAACTTCTGGAACGCTCGTAGTCACCTCTTTGTGTCTCGAACGGACTACTTTGGACTTCTCTTTCTCAATTTTTGGTGTCTCTCAAAAGGAGGCTAGAGGACTCTTTATATAGGGAAGGATGGAAGCCCATCCTCCTCTTCTTTCCGATGTGGAACTAAAAAGCCAATATACAAAATTGATATCCCACAATCAGTGCCCGTTCAGCACCCGCTCAGCGCCCGCTTATGCAACACGCGCATGCAACCCGAGTATAAAACGAGCGCATAAAACGAGCACACGAGCGCAACAAAAACGCACAAGCGCCTTGCGACGATTCTGACGTGCTAAGTGCAAAGTGAGCCAACAAAACGTCACTTTGCGCCCTTGAACCGGAGTCCGAGTCGCTAAGTCCCTTTGGGGCTTAAACTCTTAGGAATAATATCCAAGAACATTACAAAAAGCTTAAAAGCTTTCATGGAGGAGTTAATCATTTTTTCTCCTAATAAAACACCCCCACATGGCACTCATGTGTCCCACCACACCCCATGTGCACACCTCAACACATACAAAGTATTATATTGAGATACTCACTTGGTGGTGTAGCCAATGTGGGACTATCTTTACTAGTCCAAAGGCAAAAACACCAACAATCCCCCACGTATCGCAATATATGGGTTGAGCGTTCCCTACAATGACTGCCCATTATGCATTAGGATAGATGTCGCTTCGACTTGAATCTTCCCGCATGGGTCGAATAACAGTATGATACAAAAATGGACTAAGCCTTAAATTCTGCACCGTAGCTGCAATTCTTCCCACTCACACAATGACATCAGTTGTGCTTCCAGTTGCACATTAAAGGCCATGTGCATGCCTGATTTCAGTGTATGTATCTTGGGCGTCTACAAGTTTACCCACAAGAGACGGCCTATATATCTTTCCATACACTCTAGGTGAGTTCTTTTAAAGAGTCCTTGGCATGAAGCCTTGCGCTTCCTTGCGGTGCTACTCCGTTATGACATGGCCAAAAGTCGAGGTCCCACCTCATTGTGGTGTCATCCACTGTAGCATGAGGTCCCAGCCTCTTTGTAGTGCCAAACTACCCAGCATGAATCATTGTGCTTCCTTGCGGTGTTACGCCGCTGTTTTACCCTCTATAGGTAACTCTTGGTGGTGTCACACCACTGTAACATGAGGACACCGGCCTCTTTGTAGTGCTGCCTGTCATGCCCCGATTCCGTAGAATCGATAGTTGTCCCCCAGACGTGACGCCGTGCGTGCCTAGGATGAGCATCGCACAAAGCTAAGGTATTTTATATAACGAGCACATATTCAGAGTACGCAGATAATTGGAACACAATATTGAAACATGAAAAAGTTCTCTTTATTGATAATGAACATCTTTTACAAACTCTTGAACGAATCGGATAATTGCCGCACGGCTTACAAAAGTGGACGCAAAATGAGATGGTCGTCATGTACATTACATCATTTTACTAAAACTTCAAAATGTTAAAGACCTTCTGGCGAAGCTATCGCCTTCCCACGGAGCTGCATAAGCTTGTGTACGAGCCCCTGGGAACTTCAAAATGTTGCTTCGGTGGCACGATCAGGGCGTGCCGGTAGGTGGACTGGATCGGAAAGTCGCTTTACATTTGTGCAGGATCTCCTTAGTGCGGGAAACATGTTGCAACGAGGGTCAGTACATCGAAATGCACTAGTTTATCTGAAGCATGCAAGTATTTTGTGGTCTTTCTATCGCCTTAGTTCATTTTACAAGCAAGCATTGATATGAAAATTTACTGAAATAAACATGACACCGTTCGGTGACTTTTACCTGCCCGTCTGAACCACCTGCACAAATACTTATCATGACCTGGTCTCTGCCACGAAGACATAGTTAGCTTGCACAGTTTAAGTATACGTGGGAATCACTGGCATGATGCCATAATGAACTAGTCAATGACGAGGATGGTATTCAACGAGAGCACACGATGCGCTGCAAGTCATCCCGCCAAGCACACGATGACTACACATGAGGTTCCGTCCGGATCGGATCGACGCCAGTGCCCCAGCAACCGTCCGCGGGAACCTATACCCTTGTGCACAAGTTGTCCATGATCAAACGACGTCTATGCTAAGTTATCAATTAATGCAATTTAAGACAACACGAGCACGAGACAAGTAGTATGGCATGATTCATTTTGCATAGTCTTCCTGAATCAGTTTATTGCATAGCAAGGTGTGTTCTATACATAGCACAATGTAGAAGAAGTATACATTCAAACTTGAATTGGAAACACTATAAAAGAACATTCAAGTGAACTAGCATGCAACAAGGTAACCATTTCTAAGTGTTATGACAAGCACAAGTAATCCAAGTCTACTCCTTTTTATCTTGACATATGTTAGTTATTTTGGTATCGTTTGATCGGAACAATCAAGAATGCAAGATTTTTAGGTGTGAAGACTTGGAAGAAGGGTCAACTGAATCGAATTATAGCCACTCACAAGTTGGTTGGAGAGGAAAGAAAAGAGGTGCTTCAAGACTCCATTCGCACGACGTCTACTGCACGATCACCTGCATTGCCACGAACAGCTGATCAATACCTCTTCAACTCTTTCCAAGCTCGGAACGGAATGCAATTCAACGAACGAAAGCAATAAAATCCATTGAAACCGTTCAAGAAAACGCAAATCCAAAAACCAACTCAAAAGCACGAAAGCAACAAGGCGACAGCGAAAACTAGGCAAAAAAAACTTGCAGCGGAGAGATCCCTCTTGACTCTGCCGCTAAATCCATCCTCGGGACACGGTCCACTGAATATGGGAATCGATTCCAAAGAAGCAAATCCATAACGAGAATAAGATCTTGATTCAATCTATCCCGATCGAACGATGCCGATTTGTATTTCTTAGCCGCGCTCCCCGAATAGGGGGAACGGGGCACCACCTGCCTATATGTTGTGCTACGCAGCTATGACATGGCTCACGAAGCCGAGGCATTACCCTATCGAGGAACCTCATGGTGGTCACCCACTGTAGCATGGAGTTCTCTGCTCCTTTGTACTGATGTTCTACCGTGCTTCCTGTAAAACATGTCGGACATTCCAAATGTCCTAGAACTCATTAAGGCGTCTAAGCCATCCTCCCACAGGATCTTGTTCTACTCAAAGAACAGTAGTAGACAACGGTGATTCTGGGTCCGTAATCCCTAGATGTCTCAAAGGACTACCCACTGCTCCTAATATTCACCCAGTCAATGGTCCTTTCTTTGAACCAAAAACTAGATGCCTAGTAGATTTCTCTTTAAACTAATAGCATAAAACTTTATGGTAGAATAACAAAGAAGATCAAGTCCTCCAAGCCCATGTATGCTGTGTGCTTGACTATATGCGGTATTACGCCGCTATGACATGGCCTGAAGCCGAGGCTTTATCCTGTCAAGGTACCTCATGTGGTGTCGCCACTGCAACATGGAGTGACATGGCCTGAAGCCGAGGCTTTATCCTGTCAAGGTACCTCATGTGGTGTCGCCACTGCAACATGGAGTACTACGCTCCTCTATAGTTCTTATGATCAGCTGGCGCTTGAGGTCTTATATGAACGGATCCGCCAGACCCTCCTGACTCCGATCATCAACCACTGTAATGATGCCATCTTTGATGCGCTCATGTAGTGTCTTGAACGGATCCGCTATAATCACCTAGCTCCGAACATTAACCGCTACCATGACGCCATCCATGATGCGCTCATACAGCACCATGTTCCTTAGCAGCATAGATCTCTTCTAACCATTGAAGAGAAAAAATTAATACCACCGCTGCAGTCGCCTGGTTGTCGCAGTGAATCAGTATCGCCGAATATGCGCACCAACCACTGGAAGATCATACATAAGCTCCCGAAAATACTGCTTCATCCGATGCAGCCGCCAGTGCATAGAACTCAGATTCCCTTGAGGAATGAGATATAGCAGCTCTATCCTTTGAGAAGACATCTTCATGTGGACCTTTCGCTCTCTACTTCTGAACACCAACTTGCATCACTGAAACTTTCTACTACTGTCGGATACCCGTTGTAGTGCAGTGCATAATTCTGAGTCCTTTTAAGATATCTCATTACTCTCTTCACAGCTTTCCAGTGCTCAACACATGGATTGCTCGTGAACCGACTCAGCATCCCCACGGCGAAAGCTATGTCAGGCCTTGTGGCAGTTGTTCATACATCAAACTCCCGATGACGCTTGAATACTCCAGCTGCCTGGCACTTTCTCTCGGATTTGGCTTCAGCTACTTGTCACACCTGTACGGAGTATCGATCCCTCGAAGATCCTGATATCCATAGCGTGTGAGCATCTTCTCAATATAATAAGACTGTGACAGCGCCACTTCCGTGCCCATCCGGATGACCTTGATCCCCGGGATCACATCAGCTCCCCAAGTCCTTCATACTGAACTTGGATGTGAAAAACATGTCTCAATGAAACGTGCTCAATCCGTACCCAGGATCAACATGTCGTCCACGTATAGACAACCGATGACTCATCTCCCGTCAGCGAACTTTGTGTAAACACACTTGTCTGTCTCACTAACCATGTAGTCGTTTGATCTTATAACTTTATCAAACTTCTCATGCCACATCTTGGGAGCTTGCTTCAAACCATACAATGATTTCACCAACTTGCAGACTTTGTCTTCAAGGCCCTTGACGATAAATCCTTCTGGTTGTTGCATGTAAATCTCTTCGGTCAATTCACCATTCAGGAATACTGTTTTCACATTCATGTGATGTATAACCAGCTTATGGATTGCACTTATAGCAATCAATATCCTGATGGTCATCATCCGCGCTACTGGAGCATGTGTCGAAGTAGTCGATCCCCTGCTTCTGAAAAAATTCCTTGGCTACCAGCCTTGCCTTGGACTTGTCAACAGTTCCATCGGCCTTCATCTTCTTCTTGAAGATCCATTTGCATCCGATTGGTTTAGCTCCTTCAGGCAGATCGACTAACACCCAAGTGTTGTTAGAGGTTATTGAGTCATATTCATCATTTATAGCCTCCCTCCATAAGACAGCGTCTCTGGTCTTCATTGCCTCATCATAGGTGAGCGGACCTACTTCCGCATGATAGGTGACGAAATCATCTCCGAAGTCGTCTCCTCACCCGCTTAGACACCGGTTGCGAGCTCTGGTTCGAACGTTGTCTCTAGAATGACTTCTTCTTGGACTACATTTTCATTGGAAGCGTTAGCCTCATGTGCACACTATTCTCAGGAATATCCGCGAAAATAATATTCTTGTGCCTTGCAAATTTATCTTCAAAGAATTATGCGTTACGAGATTTCGATGATATAATTTGACTCAAATATCAAGGAACCTCCGAACATTACTCTTCTCAGCATATTCCAGGAAGATTGTCTTCGTAGTCCTTGTTCCTAGCTTCTGAATCTTCAAATCTAGAAGCTTCGCATATACCAGACACACCACACTCGAATGACATTTAAGTTGGGCATGACTTTGAACCAGAGTTCATGAGTGACATCGGATGTTGCGTACGGCACTCTGTTCAGGATGAACGTAGCCGTCAGCACAGCTTCTCCCCAGAAGCAGTTTGGAAGACCCACAGTTAACAGTATTGACTTTATCATCTCTGTCAACGTTCTGTTCTTCCGTTCAGCTACTCCATTTGATTGAGGAGAATTCGGAGCAGTCGTCTCATTGACAATTCCATGTTCTTTGCAGAGCGATGGGAATTCAATGGACCTATACTCTCTGCCTCGATCATTTCTGAGTCTCTTGAGTTGTTGCCCTTTTTCGACGTTCAGCCTCAGCCCTGAACTCCTTGAACTTCTCGAATGCTTCGTCTTTTGTCTTGAGTAGATAGACGAACGCGTACTTCGAGTATTCATCGATGAAGGTAATGAAATACTTCATCATGGCCTTTGTCGAGAACTGGTTGAAGTTACAGATATCTGAGTGTACCAACTCCAGAAAATATGTACTTCGATTTACCCATTTGAAATATTTTCTTGTAATCTTTGTCTGCGCACAGACCTCACACTTCTCCACATCCTTACCCCCACATTTAGAGATAAGCCATAGACTAGACATCTTGCGATACAGAGTACATGTCCTAGTCTTGGTGTCCCACAACTCTTGTAATGACTCTACTCACAAGCAGAAGCTCGAACATCCATCTTATACTTAAGCCTTGTTTCAAAGTATGTCTCCTGCCAAGATATCACCATCTGGCAACCATGGATGTTCACCCTCAAGTCTGCAACAGACTTTCTGAGATTAGTTCCGTGGTAATCACTTGTACTTTGCCACACGTACTTCTTTGAATGTGACTTCTCGAAGTCCAGAACCATTGTCCCAATCCCCAGATCCTCTGCTTGATCCTTGTTCGCTATCGAGATCTTCGGCCTTCTTCAGTGATAGGCTTGACCTCGGTGAACTGCTCTTCCTAGAGCTCCCGTGGCTAGATACACTAGTATCCATTCACCAGTCAGCAACCACGCCAGATGACTTAACCTACGCAATCATAGCAACCAAGTAATCAAAGTAACCAAGTTAAGCTTTTACCTTACTATTTTGGTTTCAAATTGGATATGCAATCCTCAACATGTTCCTTCATGCTTGAAAAGACATGCGCCAAGGTGCTCATAGCCCTATGCGCATAACCTGGTCGCGTATAGACCTTGCTTAGAGCTAGCCACATAGACTCTTCCATGCGTCAAGTCCTGCCATGCATCGAAAGAACTCCATGTGCAGTGACTACACTGCACCGAGCCCGCCATGCGCAGTGAGTGTCCTGCGCCGAGACTGCTTATGTGTCGAGTTCTTCCGTGTCCTAATTGTTACCATGCGTAGATGCATAGTGCCAGTTGTTTCGGATAATAAACGAGAGAGAATATGGAAAACGAGGTCTTATACGAAAACCCGCCTTTTCTTCGGTGTTTACGTTTACAAACAAGATTGTACAATTTAATCCTATACGAGGATGACTAAGTACAATTTATTTAATCTGGGTAAATATTGCTATAGGTGTCTGATCTGCAGTCGATCACTTTAGCCCTTGGACCACACGATGTTGAAGAAGTGTCGTGGAAGACAGAAAGCAGCTTCGAAGGTTGCTAAAGAGGGTGGATGCTCGATGCCAAAGTCGTCGATCCCTTCTCTTTGCCTGAGCTCTGGATTCTTCTCTCTCTCTCGACCTCCAATTTTCCACCTTTCGACCTTTTTCCTCGTTGATAGAGGTCTCTATTTATAGAGTTTTTAGTGACAGTGACCACTTAGTCGGCGTAGAAACCGAGTAGTGGAAAGTACAGCACCCTTTTACACGACGGTTTAAAATAACCAATGCCTGCGTATAGATGACCTTTTGAGTGAGCATGTGACGCGCGTCCAACTAAGGGACAGAACGCGTATATCTGCTGCGAAGATCACGGCGTAGAAGCCACGTAGGTAGTTATCCCTTGTGTAGAAGAGGTTGGCGTAGAAGCCAAATGACTGTCACCATGGCGTAGAAGCCAAGTAGGCATAGAAGCCGAGTGGGCATAGAAACCGAGTGGGCATAGAAGCCGAGTGGGCATAGAAACCGAGTGGGCATAGAAGCCGAGCAGGCGTAGAAGCCGAGTGGTGTGGACGTTTTAGCCGGAATTATGGCTCTTGGAGATATAATCAAATCTCTTGCATTAAATGCAGAGATCTGCCCCCATCCTGCGCATTAAATGCAGAGGCTTGTCTTCAAGATTTGCCATCATTCTGCACATTAAATGCAGATACGCGCCTTGAATTCTGTACGAAGAGTAACTGCTGATGTGGCGGTCTGTCTTCCTTCTGCGGAGCGTAAGAAGCTCACGTCTGCAGTGTAAAACTGGGCAGTGTATCCCTTGTATGCGCAAGGGCAGTTGGCGCAAAGGGAATGTCACTAGACGACGGTTTGGTGACATTTAATCAAATCTCCTGCATTAAATGCAGAGATCCGCCATTATCCTGCGCATTAAATGCAGAGGCGTGTTTTGAAGGTCTGCCACCCTTCTGCGCATAAAATGCAGAGACGTGCCTCGGACATCTGTCAGTATTCGGCGCATTAAATGCAGAGACGTGCCTTGAGAACCTGTCACCGCTCTGCGCATTAAATGCAGAGACGCGCCTCGAGCCCTGTACGAAGAGCAGCTTTTGACGTGGCAGGCTGTTTGTCTTCTGCGGAGCGTAAACAGCTCTCATCTGCCTGTGTAAAACTAGGCGGCGTATTCCTTTGTATGCGTAGAAGCGGTCTACGCCAAGGAAATTGCAGTAAATGACAGCATGGGTTGCAGTACCGCGCCATCATTATAGCCGTCGCTTGGGTTGTCGTGCAGTACTCTTTGTCAGGAGCCCAGACGTCAGGTTCATTGCATGATCTGACAGGTTCATCTCGAAGAATACGAAACGTTCCTCGTACACTTCAATGCTGCATTGAAAGCGGGTGAGTTTTACGCCATAAAGGCGAGGTAACCTCTTTTACGCTGAAGCGGCCTGGGCATATTGCATTACGCGGATGGTCCTTGAGCCTATATTTCACGTCGTGCCCAGCGGAAAAGCTCTGTTGCACGTTTGATGGCTCTGAGGTCCTCTGTTTACGCTGCCCTGCCTCGATATGCTGCGTAGAGCTATCCGGCGTATTTTTCATGCTTCTACAAGACCCCCTTCAAAGCTTTTAAATTCCTCATAATTTGAAACGCTTTGAATGAAGCATGAACCGTCCCTCGTAACTTGAAACGCTCTGAATGGAGCTTTGAAACGGTCAAGTCTGACACGTTCTTTCAAGGCTGACTTTATGGCGGAGTTATTGGGGATCGGTGTGATCTCTTTCGCCTATAAAAAGGCTGAGGAGTTTAACCTGTTCTTCCCGCATTTCCTTCACCACACAGAGATGATGGCCTGAGTTCGTCGGGTCGACTTGAGGAAATGCTCTTCCAGCATATACGAAGCCGAAAAAGACGGCGTCTTCGAGCAAATGTCATCTGCAACAATGGATCATGGAAGGATATCATAGCCTCCTTTGCTCGGGATAATCAGCAACTTTGTATGGTGGTTCTTCGGGAGAGAGGAAGGGTCGTATTTGACCAGGCAGCTTGCAAGTGGTGCCTTCTCCCGTTACCTGCGGACGAGGGCAGACAAACTAGCTGCCTGCCGAGATTGAGTTGGGTGAAATATCTCAACTCAATCTATCACGGCGCTGGACGTAGGAAAGCATATTTACCCTGCTTCCTCGTATTGGAGGATGGGTCTAGGCCCATTTTTGTATCCTTCCGCCGTTGATCATATGTCAGTCGTTTTGCGGTCAACGACTGGCTGCTGGAGGAGATGGATGAAGAATGCTGCCCATGCGAGAACCTGGCCGAAACAGATTCTGGGCGCGATCTTTAAATGAAAATGAGAAACCCTTTGTAGACGGGATTTCCCTCATATGTAATCATGAAAGTGAAGAAAAACCCTTGTAGACTGGATTTCCCTCATATGTAATCATGATTTTTAATAAGATCGTCTTCTCCTGTGCATATGATCATTTTGCCATACTTTGCTGTGAAGTCTGAATATGTGTAGCTTCGACACGTCTGATACTTTACGCTGACTCTGTTTAGAAAGAGTGCTAGATCTTGTCCTGTCTTTTACGCATAACTAAGGATGCGCCGAAAGCCGCTTTAGCAGTCGAGTGTTCGAACTGTCCTGCTGTTAGGAATGAGGAACCGCGTAGAATTCTGAACTGTTTTTTACTTCTGTTAAACAGAATTCTTGTTCAGGCCGTCGTCTTCAAGAATGATTTCTCGAAAAATCCCTTGGAACAGGACGAGAACTGGCTGTCAAAACTGAGTCGCCATCTTGAACTGTTTAGACGAAATATTCAGACTGGATTCTGGATGAACTTCGAATCGACCCATGAAGAAGAGTAATTTTCAATGTTGAACTCTGTATGCTTTGGGTACTTGGGATATTTTGAGGTCAAGAAGGAGCATCTTCTGTGTGAACTGTAATTGACCGCCTTGAGAATTGTTCAGATGTACTGTACTGGCCTGCGAATTTCTCATATGTGCGGAAAGTCGTGGAGCATGAAATCATAAGTTTGTTGCCTCTGAGCGTAAACTAAACGCCACCGAGCGTGAGATCATAGATTTGTAGCTGCTGAGCGTGAAGTCGTAGGTTTGTAGCCTCTCGAGCGTAAAAAGCTACCGAGCATAAAAGCATCCGGACGAAAAACCATAGACTTGTAGCCTGTGAGCGTAAAACCGTAGATCCTTAGCTGTCGAGCGTAGAAAGCTCCTTAGCGAAAAACTGTAGATTTTGTAGCTTCTGAAAAGAAAATCTTCCGAGCGTGA
Organism: Iris macrosiphon; assembly: GCA_036927795.1. NCBI lineage: Eukaryota > Viridiplantae > Streptophyta > Magnoliopsida > Asparagales > Iridaceae > Iris > Iris macrosiphon. The sequence continues at coordinate 199,824 of JAYESA010000383.1, read as the reverse complement.
AGTTTGTGGGTCTGTTGCCTCCGAGCGTAAACTAAACGCCACCGAGCGTGAGATCATAGATTTGTAGCTGTTTGAGCGTGAAGTTGTAGGTTTGTAGCCTCTCGAGCGTAAAAGCTACCGAGCATAAAAGCATCCGGACGTAAAACCATAGACCTGTAGCCTGTGAGCGTAAAAACCGTAGATCCGTAGCTGTCGAGCGTAGAAAGCTTCTTAGCGTAAAAACCACGAATCTTCTTTGCACGAAAACTTTTCGAATTCGCTGACTGTCCGCCTTCTCTGAGAAAATAGGCTGACGTAGTCCCCAATCATAACCAAATATTAAATGTGAGATTTGGTTCGGGATTCGAGGAGTCCATCCGAACTCTATATATACCCCAAGTTTCTGAGAGAAAAACTTTTCATCCGTCTTCTGCGAAAGAAAGCTTCTGTCCGTTCAAGTTCCTCTCCGTTTCTTCTCCGAGTCTTCGAAGTCTCCAGTAATGGCCTCGAAACAAGCCTCCTCCACTAAGGGAAAGAAGGTTGCTTCTTCTTCCCGTTCTTCTGCTCAAGAGGGGGCGACTTCCGTCAGGCACGGCGAACTTCATTCTGAACGAAGCATCCCGCCGACTAGCAGTGCACCTGGCCTTAAAGGTAGAGTTTTTGGGACGAAAACGAACGACTGAAAACCCTTCGCACATGTTGTACATGAACGCGCTAGGTCGTCTTCTGTGCTGATAGCCTCTTCGAGGAAGATGATGCACAGAGATGTTTCATCTTTTACGCCCACATTTCTAATGTGTCAGCGCAAAAACTCCATATTTTCGCAGTCTGGCGTAAAAGCTTTGACTGTCGAAAGTTGGCGTATACTATAAATTTTGAGTGTTACGCAGGGATGGAAATTCCGACGTAATAACTCAATTTTATCAGTCTGGCGTAAAGCACAGACTGTATACTGTCAACCTTGAATTTTACGTTTAGGAAATGGATTCCAGCGTAATAACTCAAGTTTTTACAGCCTTGGCGTAAAGCACAGACTGTTGATTTTCTGCATATGCTACAAGTTTATAGAACCTGACTTGTCTTTCTTGCATTTTGCAGTTAACTTGCATGCGTCTCCGCTAGCCGATGTGATGGGTTCTGCCGCAGGGATGCTGCACTCCAACTATCTGGAGGATCTGTCGCACGTGATATTTCCTATCTCCGGGCCCCAGTATCCTGAAGGAAGGAAAATTTTGATATCGGCTCAGGGCGAGCGAACGCTGCTGAACTTGATCAACGGAGAGCCCCTGACGTATATAGACGGGGATCAATACATAAAGCCGGCTTTCCTTTTCGGGGACATGATCGACAAGCAGTCCCAGACGAAGCCCAAGAAAGAACTCTGGATTTTTCCTGCTGGGAACTTGGTTTTGTATCTGCCCAAGATGCCGAGGGACTATCCCATCTCGGCATTCTTTCATGCTACACATCCCAGGAGGATGTCGTGGACGCTGACTCCTGATCTTCACGGCAGGCCGGAGAAGATATTTCATCTGAAAGGAGCGGACCAGGGGTCGTTCGTCAGCCGCTTTACCGGCAATGTGACGATGTTCAGGGGACTGTACCCAGGCAGTGTCCCGAGTGAAGACAGTTTAGTGATCCAGTCGGTCCAATTACCGACTTTCTGCAATGATTTCATGGGGCGCGGGAGAGTATACCCTAAGGTGAACCCTCGGACAGGCGGGTGGATCACCCCCACAAATCTTCGATGGGCTCGCTTAGCTGATTGGGCCCTGAAGCATTTTCAGACCGAGCTGGAGAACATTGGTCTGTTTGCAGCTGTGAGTGCCACCAGCGTTGGGTTGCCTCTCAACCCCAACCTGTTTCTGGCACTGATGGAGCGATATATCTCGCTCACCGGGACTTTCGCCACTCCACTTGGGGAGTTGGGATTGGCCCTCCACGAGATGGCAGAGATCTCGAGACTGCCGATGGGGGATACTCCATATGAAGAGTATGTTCCCACGAACCGGGAGCTGGGGGATTCAGACCCTCTGGTAGTGGAAGTGTATCAGGAGCTGATGTGCCACTATCTCGCTTGCACCGCTTTTTATAACGAGCCTTCAGATTTGGCTCACGTCAGTAAATGGCCGTCCTACCTCTTCTTTCACCGGTCCAGGACTGCTAAGCCGGAGAAGGTATTGGAAGGCAAGGATCTGCCTTTGAATCCTCTAAGCGTGCTTAACGCTCAGGTAGTTGACGATCTCATGGAAGACGCTGGGGCTCCGGACTGGATCCTCGACGAAAGGGTAGGAAAGTATCATGTAGGCACTAAAGCCTATAGTTATTTGAGGCGTTGCCGCAGGCCTCTGTCCAGGGAAGCTCAACTGGCTGGCTTTCTCTCCATATGGCTGCGCCGACTGGTGGTACCCGGCATCGCATCTGCGGACCGCATTCACCGCAACACGCTATGGCCTGCAGTGCGTCTGGTGTTTGGGGCAAGACTGGGCTTGCTCCCTGCCATGGTGTGCAGCATTCAAGCTGGCCTGAAGGCCATGACTGACGGGCTGTTTGCCGATGAAACTCGGCATGATAGCTTTCCCAAGGTAGAATTACCATACCTGTATCTGATGGGATGGTTAATTCTTCATAACCCCAGGGTTATGACTCCCGGCTCTGGCAGTAGTTCGGGGGCTAGTTTCTTGTTGAACTATCAGAAATCCTCCTGGAACGTGACCACAGTTATAGACTGTCGGCGGGCTCTGAACCTCAGTCATAGCTGGAAGCTCTTCTGCACGGTCCCCCATGTACATCTCAATCAGCAGGGGATCAGACTTCAGGACGTAGGCGACGGGAAGACCGTTCTTTCTCCCGAGTCTTTTAATTGGTTGGTCTGCATTAGACCTTCCCACCTACTGTACAGGAGTGAAGACCATTGCTTCTTCGAGCCCTACTTGCCTAGTAGGTTTGCCAGGCAATTCGGGTACGACCAGTTGCACGTGGGCAATGCCGTCACCAGCTTCAGGTCCCGGAGTGGACTCATTGATGGAGCCAGAGGATGGCGATATTTCATCATGGGTTGCACTGAGGCGACTTTTACCGTGCCCGTCCTTTCACTCTCCACTCGTATGCCCAGTTCTACGTGGCAACCAATACCTTCCATCGCGATTTTGATATGCATGGAAGTTTTAGGGTGCCTTCTTCCAAGTCTGGGGGAAGAGTCGAAGTCCCCTCGGTTTCTTCTGACAAGGGTGAGAAGTCCGTCACTCCAGATGAGCCTCTGTTGGCGGTATCGAGGGGTGAAGTACCTCTGCCTGCAGGGCCTCTGGTAATTTCTGGGAAGCGAAGGGCTCCTGCTCTGATGGAGACTTCCCCTCACAAGAGGAAGAAGAAGACGGTTACTCGTCCTCTCCGGATTCCTGGTATTGAGGCTCCTAGCAGTGAGCCTGCATCTCCCCATGTCGGGGATGATTCTCTGATTGGAGGTTCCTCGCCTTTTAGAGAGGGAACCTCGACAGTCTCGGCTGGCGGCGCCGGAGAATTCCTGCTGGAGGCTGCTGTCGCTGCTACCGCTTCGGGCAGTGGAACGAGATCGCCTTCGGGACCGAGCCGAATGAGGATATCTTTGTCCGGGTCAGCATCGGGAGAGACTCCTGCCGTGTCTGTCAGTGCACCCAGCAAGATTCCAGCCGATGAACCTCGGTTGGAATTTGACGAGGACCTGGAAGAGCATTCGCCAGTGCTCCTTAGAGCACCCCCTTCTCCAGGTATGACAGCTTGCCTAGCATCATTAAGGAATGATTTAGCTGTACTGGCCGCGGACGCGTCATATACACCATTGGCCATGGGTAAATGTCGTCTTTCATGCCTCTTCTTTTAGGAAAATTAACGTCATGCTGATATTAACTTCCTTTTGCCTTCTTTTCAGGGGAAGACATATTCGGGGAGGGCAGTGTAGATGTGCCCTTTGGCTCTGTGTCAGGTCCTGGCGGCGACACGGAGGTGCCTGATTTTGAAAAGGAAGCCTCTTCGGGTGTCGGCTCGCCTGTCGAAGAGATTCCGACATCTCAGGAGGAGGACGAGCCTATCATTGCGACAATGCCTTCTTTAAGTATGTCGGTCACTTCGTCCGGTGTTGGCTCTTCTTCTTTTGTCGCACCTCCTGTTGAGGCGACAGTCGTGGCAACATCGTCCGCGGTTGTTCTTGGAGGGGGACTCGCCACTATCGCGGCCACTCCCAGCGTCCATTCAGATCTAGCTGTTGTGACCGAGCAGTACACTCGTATCTTCTATGCCACCTTGAAAATGTTAATATCAATGGTGTTGGAGAAGAATTTGGGCTTTGCGTCGCTGAGGAGAGCCTCTCGGGCCTCTATAGTGCCGATCCGAGAATTCAACGACACTGGGATAGCTGACGCGCTGGAGGAGATGGTTAATGGTTTAGAGCAACCCATTAACAAATACTTGCAGCTAGCTCGAGGCAACATTGACGGTCTCGTTCAAGCTAGGTACGACTTTCTGAGCGCACAGCTTACTGAACAGATGGCATCTTTGAATAAGTCCATCGAGGCTCAGCAGCGGGAGATGGACGAAGAACGTGTCCAACTGGCGTATATCGTCCCCGAGTTGACCCGGTACGAAGCCGAATATGAGGAAGCAGCAGCGCAGGCCCGCATTTTGAAGGATGAGCTCGTTCGAGTAGAGGCGAAGGTTCTCTCTTTGTCGGCAGCTCGAGATGTGCTGAAGGAGCGACGGGCGACTATTCAGCAGAATCTGACGCGCGTGGGTGCTTTCCACTCAGGTTTTGTGCGGGCTCGGTCTGAGCTAGCTGCTTTGTACAACGATGCGACAAGGTTGGAACGGGCTTGCGCCGACGTCTTGAACTCCCGAGATGAGAGAATGGTTGCTCTGGCGCAGCAGATTCGCGATCTAACCGCTCCCCCCCAATGATGTACTTTTTTGCTTTTGCTTTTAAATGTACTTTTGCTCTCGTTTTTTTTTTTGGAATAGTAAAGAGGCTTTCATCTGACTTTGTGGACCCATCATTTTGGAGTATAAATGACAGGTTTGGACGAAAGTGATATCAGAGGTAATATGAACGTGATATACTCTTGGTAAGTTTTAGCATGACGCATCTATTCAGAGGTAATATGAACATGATAGAATATGACCCCACTAGTTTCGTTCTGGAAATAGTTTTGTCAGAATGAGGTTTTCGCCATATTTCACTTGAGCAAAGTAGGTTAAGCATAGTACCTTTTCAGGAATTTGCCATTGATAGGAGCCATTAACATGTCTCCATTAGGCTTGGCCAACCTGTAAGCGCCTTTTGAGAACGTCGTCTCGATCACATAAGGGCCTTCCCATTTGGGCTGGAATTTGCCCTTACTCCTGTGAGTAAGAATCATCGGCCTTCTCACAGCTAAGACTAGCTCGCCGACTTTGAATACTTTTCTTTACTTTTTGATTAAAAGCTCTGGAAATGCGTGCTTGGTAGAACGCGATGCGCTGTTGAGCTTGGAGGCGTTTCTCGTCTAATCCTTCTAGCTCTTGAAGCCTTAAAAGGTTATTCTTTTCTTGAGTCAACTCATTAGCCACGGCTATCTTGAGTGACGGAATCTGGATCTCGATGGGGAGAACTGCTTCGCTCCCGTAAACTAATGAGAATGGGGTGCAACCCGTCGGTGCTCGTACCGTTGTGCGGTATGCCCAGAGACATTCTCCCGGCTTCTCATTCCAATCCCTCTTGTTCGTGGAGACGAACTTTTTCATGAGCTTGATAATGGTTTTGTTGAATGCTTCCGCCAAACCATTAGCAGCAGGATTATATGCCGTTGAGGCCATATTTTGTATCCGATTTTTATCGCAAAATCGATGAAACGCTTGGCTGATGAATTGAGGCCCATTGTCATGAATTATTCTCCGGGGTATCCCAAAGCGATAAATGACGTGATGCTTGATGAAGCTGATCACATTAGATGCCTTCACCTCAGCAAGAGGGATCGCCTCTGCCCATTTAGAGAAATAATCCGTGATGGCCAGTATGAACCGGTGACCTCTGGAAGAAGACGGATGAATAGGACCAATGATATCCATACCCCATGATTCGAAAGGCCAGGATGCAACCGTAGGATATAGGTGTTCAGGCGGTTGATGGATGAAGTCTGCATGGACCTGACAGGCTCTGCACTGTCTTGCGTACTGTCTTGCGTACTTTATCGCATATGTGATCATAGTAGGCCAGTAATAGCCCATTCTCCTGATGCGATCATGTAGCTTAGGCCCGGGTTGATGTGCTCCGCATACGCCGTCGTGAGCTTCACGGATGATCTGCTGTGCCTCGTCGTCTGAGAGACACCTCAATAGCAGTCCGTCGTAGGTCCGGCGATATAGACACTGTGAGGACGCCTTGAAATAGAAGCGTAATGATCGTCTTTTGACGGATACTGCTTCTTTAGGGTCCTCCGGCAAGATTCCGTATGCTACAAAATCTATAAAGGGACTTCTCCAGTCTCTCCTGGGAGGATCTGTGTTCACAGCGTAGTTGCATTCTATGTGAAAGTTATTTTTCACACAGAATAAATTTCTGCTCCGCGGCTAGGCTGGCTAGGGCATCAGCTTCCAGATTCTGGGATCGAGGTACATGCTCTAGGAAGAATCCTTTAAATGTCATGGCTATCTCGACCGTTGCTTGGTGATAAGAGATGAGGTCCGGATTTCGGACTTCATATATTCCTCTGACTTGATTGACGATCAGCAGAGAGTCACCGAAGACTTCCAGAGATTCGACGTCCAATTCTTTAGCGACTTGGAGTCCGATTAGTAGCGCGTTATACTCTGCCACATTGTTAGAACAGGGCTCGCTAAGAGAATACGCTCGATAGATGACGAGTTTATCAGGAGTAACTAGGACAATTCCTACTCCCGAAACCACGTTTCCCCTGGGACCAGTCCTGGAGGCACCATCGAAGAATAGTTGCCATGCATCGCCTTCCCTCGCGGAATTACACTCTGCAACTTCGTCGGGAATGTCCTCGTACAGTTTGGAGGCCTCCGGGATCGGATGAGCAGCTAGAAAATCAGCCAATGCTTGGCTTTTGACGGACTTCTGAAGGACGTATACCATGTCATATGGTGTTAATAACATCGCCCAAGTCGCAAGTCGGAAATTAAGAACACTTGGCTTGTTCATTAGTACTCGAAGAAGATTGACCCTGGAGATGATGTGAATGGTTTGGCCTGTGACATAGTGCTGCATTTTCTGGATAGCGAACATCAGAGCCAAGCATTCTTTCTCCACTGGGTTGTACCGGTGTTCGGCTTCGACCATCATCCTGCTGAGGTAGTAGATAGCCTGTTCATGGCCCACATCGTTCTTTTGTGCGAGAAGAGCTCCCAGAGAATGATCCATCGCTCGAACGTACAGCACGAATGGTCTTCCTATGACGGGAGGCACCAGAACTGGCGGACTAGTGAGGTAGCGTTTGATATCACCAAATGCTTGCTGACAGGCTTCATCCCATACAAAGGATACACTTTTCTTCATGAGACGAGAAAAGAGTTGACTTCTCCCTGAGAGGTTGGATATGAATCTCCGGATATAAGCCAGACGGCCTTGAAATCCCCTGAGTTCTCTCATATTACGAGGCGGTCGCATTTCTAAGATGGCCTTGACTTTATCAGGGTCCACTTGAATGCCTTGGGCGGTAATGACAAATCCCAGGAATTTGCCACTAGATACCCCCAGAAAGGACTTTGTAGGATTCATCTTGAGTTGATGTTGGCGCATCAATTCAAAAACTGTCTTCAAGTCTTTGATGTGATTATCCTTGAGGCGGCTTTTGACAATTACATCGTCCACGTAACACTCCACTGTCTTGCGTAAATGCTCATGGAATATGTTACTCATAGCCCGTTGGTACGTAGCCCCGGCGTTCTTCAATCCGAAGGGCATGACCGTATAGCAATATACCCCCAATGGTGTCCGGAAGGCAGTGTGCTTCTCGTCCTCAGGATGCATCTTGATTTGATTGTATCCTGAAAATCCGTCCATGAAAGACATACGTTCGAAGCCGCATGTATTGTCAATCATGACGTCTGTGATGGGAAGAGGAAACTCATCCTTGGGGCAGGCCGCATTCAGATCTCGGTAATCGATGCAGACACGTACTTTCCCATTTTTCTTCATGACCGGGACAACATTGGCGACCCAGTCGGGATGTTCTTCTCGAATGAAGCCGCAGGCTATCAACTTCTTGACTTCAGCTTCGATGGCGTCCATCATATCCGGGCGGAACTGGCGTTGGTGCTGCTTCACAGGCTTTGAATCGGGCAATATATTGAGCTTATGAGTAGCCACCTTTGGATCAAGACCTGGCATGTCTTCATAATTCCACGCAAAGACGTCGACATATTCTTTTATCAGCTGGATAATTTCTTCCTTTTCTTCTTCGGAAAGGTTGTTACTGATAAATATCGGCTTTGGTGAAAGTTCATCCCCAACGTCAATCTGGATAACTTTATCTTCAGTGGGAGGTTCTCTCTGCTCGAAGCGGAACTCCCATTGTGTATCCATTTGCTGAGCCCAAGCGTCATTCTCGAACAGTTCAGATTCTTGTTCGTCTGCTTCGAAGGAATCTGTCACTACCATATTTACTAATAATGTCCGTTCGAGAGCATGAGATGAGTCGGAGGGCGCTGAGCGGTTCTGAGAAGAGGAAAAGATATCCTCGTTCGACTCAGGAGCTGCAAGGGAGGTGGTATACCCTAACCCGAAGCTGGTTCGTTGGTAGTAGGGATCTCCGTGCAGTGGCATTCGTCTGTCTTTCCCGTAATTGAGACCTGGCTTTAGTTTCAAGTCATAACCCATGCTTTGCATGATCTTCAGAGCTTGCGGGCTGTATCGGTGAACCTGCATTTTACCAATGTCGTCGTCGGGAGAATCCTCTTGTACAGTCGGTCCATTGCGCATGCGGCCGAAGACTATTGAACGCTGACTGCTGCAAGTAGGCGGGACAATGAAGATAGAATCCTCATGTGGTCCATATGTCGTGGTGACATTGGATGATGACGCTACTTCCCACATATACGGATGATAGGAATCTATAGCTCCCAAGAACTTTTGTGCTATAGGTTCTATATCGTCATGGGGAAAGGATTCCTGATTCGGAATTCGGGCGTCAATATACTGGAAAAGGGGATGTTTATTATCATCTGAAACTTCGTTCCCGGTTGCATTTACATCGGTCGGCTGTTTGCTGCGCCGGAGGTTGATGACCAAGGATGGAGGCTTCTGGTTCAGAGTGATCACTAGAGGATCACCCCCTTTCCCTAACCTGGTTTTGTCCAGGTGGATCGCCACAGGCTCTATAGCTTTTGGACGAGTAGTCCGTCCTTTCACCTTGATTGACAGCGGTTGTTCGGCAGAGGGTTCTTCTGGCTCCCGGTGGGATTCCTTCTCTGTTTCGGCTGTCGCCTCCTCCGTGTAGTCTTGCGAGTACAACACGGCATCGGAGTAGTAGGATTCTACTCCTCTAAACGGGTTCAGGTCAGCAAACTCCGTCTGTACTGTTCCTCGGACGTCTACATATTTGAAGCATTGATGTAGAGTTGAAGGAACAATGTTGTGGTCGTGGATCCAAGGTCTGCCAAGCAGAATGTTGTAGGACACCTCAGAATCAATGACATAACATGTAGCCACTGATCTAAGGTTGCCAATCTGGATCCTCAGACGAATCTTTCTCAACGGCTTGCTTTTTCTGGCGTTAAAATCCACGATTGTAGTGGTGGTGTAAGCCAATTCGCTGGTAGGAATCCTCAGCGGTCTGAGCAGACTATGAGGAATGATGTTGATTGATGATCCCGGATCTGTGTATCCGGTCGATCTCCATGGAACCGACGTACCCGGTGTAATAGAGGGGTCTGTCATGCCTGTTATGTTTTAACAGCATGTCATCTTGAGTGAAAGTGATATTTGGGACCACCTCCATCACACTGTGGCATTGAGGACATGCCACGGGTTCTTCGGTAGACCTATTATTCGTTGTGCACGAGAGTGCAAATAATAGGTTTGGGACAAGCCCCGCCAGAGGTAATATGGACGTGGCAGTTTTTGTGGACCTAACACCACTGGCGTACTTAGAGTTAAGTACGGACGTTAAGTTGAGACGACAATCGATATCAGAGGTAATATGGACGTGATAATCGATAGCCAGAAACTCGGAGAGTTTGCTCAGAGGTAATATGAACATGACAAACTGGGGAAAGAAATGAAATGCTTGGATGATGAACATAAACTTATGTCTGGACAATTCACTGTGGAGCGATCTTCTTGAGTGAGGATAGTCCTGAAGAATCCATTGGAGAGACTTTTAGGGACTCTTCCTCAGGTACATTCTTGAAGAGAGCAAATTGTCATGTAAAAAAAAGAATGAAAATCCAATTGGTAAGGACCGTCCCTTTGTTTATAGATGCAAAGTGATGACCTTGGCCTCGATCAACTCCTGAATTCTCTTTTTTAGCACATAGCACGCCCTTGTGGGGTGATGAGTGTACCGATGAAAGAGACAATAATCTGGGTCATCAACTTTGCCAGCCCTCTCAGGATGTCTGATGTTGGGTAGCTGAAGCTTGCGTTCCTTTATCAACATATTGAAGATTTCAATGATGTCGTCTTCATTGAAGGAGAAAGTCCCTTTTGATCTTCGGGCTCCTGATGCCGGAATTTTACGGTCTTCCGGGAAGATCGTCGTCGTTGCATCATCTTCGGATCTTGAGGGAATTCTACCCCCAGCTTTGGATGCCGTCCTGTTTTGTTGAGGTAGGCTACCCCCAGACATACCGTGGCATCTGTCCACAGAAGCTGATTTAGCAGGACCTGCCTCTGGTTGTACAGGACTAGATTTTGAAGATTTGGGTTTCGCAAGAGATGCAGTATACCCCAACCCAAAACGAGCTTGTTGACGGTAAGAGTTACCATGCAACGGTGTTCGTCTGCCCTTTCCATAGTTGAGGCCTTGTTTCAGCTTCAAATCATAACCCATGCCTTGTATAATTTTTAACGCATGCGGGCTATATCTGTGGATTTGTATTCTGCCAGTTTCCGACTCGCGAAATTCTTCCTGCATGATCGGGCTGCTTCGCATGCGACCGAAGACTATTGGATGCTGGTCGTCGCGAGTTGGAGGAATAATAAAGATGGAATCTTCACGTGGTCCACCTGTCATGACGACATTAGATGTTGATGCATCTTCCCATAAGATCTCCCCGCGTTTGATCGTTAGGGGAACTGAAGCCTGTTCCTGACCCTTGTCTTCGTGTTTCTGGATCAGATATTCACGTAGGTCAGGAGTCTTTACAGAAGAAGAAGAAGAAGAAGAAGGCTTGTTCCTCTGTTCACATCATGTTGGGAACCACAGTTTTTCCTGTGCCTCCTGTATACAACAGGTTGGCCAATCGGGGGCGGATAATGCCCGAGGATGGTGTCTTTCCGCAAATTGAGCCTTCTTTACGCTGAGGGGCTTCTCCTGACGTAATTCGGAGCTCTGCTCTGGTTGGCGTAAAGCTGAGGATGTCCTCAGTCGGCCGTCAGCTTCTCGCGTAATCCGGAGGGTGGGCAGATTGTTCCTTCGCTGGCGTAAAGGCCAGGAAATTGAGTAGTCCGCCGCCTGCTTTCCCTTGCGTAGATTGCAGGGATCATCTGCTTTTCCGCGGAAGGCAGATGCATTCTTACGCGCGGAGCGCGTTTGGAACTTCTGACTTGGCGCTAAGGCATTGTCAGAAAATTTGTCTGTTCCGCCAGGGACGGGAGACTGTTTTCTACGCGCAGAGCGCGGTGTAGGCTTCTGGACTAGCGCTGAGGCATTGTCCGAAGTTTCGTCTTTTCCGCCAGGGACGGGAGACTGAATTTTACGCGCAGAGCGCGGAGTATACTTCTGGATTGGCGATGAGGCCTTGCCAGAAGTTTTGTCTGCCCTGCCAGAGACAGGCGACTGAATTTTACGCGCAAGGCGCGGAGGGAGCAATGCTACAACCTCGTTGGTCGGAGAAATCGGAGAGGTCGGAGAGTCCACAGGAATGGTAGAGGATGTCTTGGGCATCCAGACCTTACGCAGCTTCCTGTTGTCTTGGACTGAGAGAGTGAGAGCTACCCCCTGTCTGAAGCATGTCTTCGTAGGCAGACTGGTCGAACTGGACGACCAGTGTCTTCTCCACGGATCCCACGGATACCACATCGTGTTGAGCAATTGCTTCCTCGTCAGAAGAGAAAGACGTCCCCAGCAGAGTCGCCATCTTGTTTCGGATAATAAACGAGAGAGAATATGAAAAACGAGGTCTTATACGAAAACCCGTCTTTCTTCGGTGTTTACAAACAAGATTGTACAATTTAATCCTATACGAGGATGACTAAGTACAATTTATTTAATCTGGGTAAATATTGCTATAGGTGTCTGATCTGCAGTCGATCACTTTAGCCCTTGGACCACACGATGTTGAAGAAATGTCGTGGAAGACAGAAAGCAGCTTCGAAGGTTGCTAAAGAGGGTGGATGCTCGATGCCAAAGTCGTCGATCCCTTCTCTTTGCCTGAGCTCTGGATTCTTCTCTCTCTCTCTCTCGACCTCCAATTTTCCACCTTTCGACCTTTTTCCTCGTTGATAGAGGTCTCTATTTATAGAGTTTTTAGTGACAGTGACCACTTAGTCGGCGTAGAAACCGAGTAGTGGAAAGTACAACACCCTTTTACACGACGGTTTAAAATAACCAATGCCTGCGTATAGATGACATTTTGAGTGAGCATGTGACGCGCGTCCAACTAAGGGACAGAACGCGTATATCTGCTGCGAAGATCACGGCGTAGAAGCCACGTAGGTAGTTATCCCTTGTGTAGAAGAGGTTGGCGTAGAAGCCAAATGACTGTCACCATGGCGTAGAAGCCAAGTAGGCATAGAAGCCGAGTAGGCGTAGAAGCCAAGTAGGCATAGAAGCCGAGTGGGCATAGAAACCGAGTGGGCATAGAAGCCGAGCAGGCGTAGAAGCCGAGTGGTGTGGATGTTTTAGCCGGAATTATGGCTCTTGGAGATATAATCAAATCTCTTGCATTAAATGCAGAGATCTGCCCCCATCCTGCGCATTAAATGCAGAGGCTTGTCTTCAAGATTTGCCATCATTCTGCACATTAAATGCAGATACGCGCCTTGAATTTTGTACGAAGAGTAACTGTTGATGTGGCGGTTTGTCTTCCTTCTGCGGAGCGTAAGAAGCTCACGTCTGCCAGTGTAAAACTGGGCAGCGTATCCCTTGTATGCGTAAGAGCAGTTGGCGCAAAGGGAATGTCACTAGACGACGGTTTGGTGACATTTAATCAAATCTCCTACATTAAATGCAGAGATCCGCCATTATCCTGCGCATTAAATGCAGAGGCGTGTTTTGAAGGTCTGTCACCCTTCTGCGCATAAAATGCAGAGACGTGCCTCGGGCATCTGTCAGTATTCGGCGCATTAAATGCAGAGACGTGCCTTGAGAACCTGTCACCGCTCTGCGCATTAAATGCAGAGACGCGCCTCGAGCCCTGTACGAAGAGCAGCTTTTGACGTGGCAGGCTGTTTGTCTTCTGCGGAGCGTAAACAGCTCTCATCTGCCTGTGTAAAACTAGGCGGCGTATTCCTTTGTATGCGTAGAAGCGGTCTACGTCAAGGAAATGGCAGTAAATGACAGCCTGGGTTGCAGTACCGCGCCATCATTATAGCCACCGCTTGGGTTGTCGTGCAGTACTCTTTGTCAGGAGCCCAGACGTCAGGTTCATTGCATGATCTGACAGGTTCATCTCGAAGAATACGAAGCGTTCCTCGTACACTTCAATGCTGCATTGAAAGCGGGTGAGTTTTACGCCATAAAGGCGAGGTAACACCTCTTTTACGCTGAAGCGGCCTGGGCATATTGTATTACGCGGATGGTCCTTGAGCCTATATTTCACGCCGTGCCCAGCGGAAAAGCTTTGTTGCACGTTTGATGGCTCTGAGGTCCTCTGTTTACGTTGCCCTGGCTCGATATGCTGCGTAGAGCTATCCGGCGTATTTTTCATGCTTTCTACACCAGTCTCTCTTCGAAAAACCGCAGTAGACTTCTCCATGCGGCTACTAGCTTCAGACGTCTCCATGCGCCAACTTGTATCAGATGTCGACTTCCTTTCTCTTGGAATGTGCGTCTCCAGCGACGCCGGATCAAGTTCACTTCCATCCATAGGAATGGTAGAGACTGGATTCTCTCTACCCACATCCAACATTTGACAGAGGACTCCTTCCTCATCCAAATGATTGAAGTGTAGTCCGTCAATCTTCTCAAGTTTGTAAAAACTTGTGTTGAGAAGACTTGCACGATTGTTCTCCATCTTACTCGGATCTTGCTTTGAGAGTGTCTATTCCGAGACTTAATCAAAGATGGTAGAACAAGAAGTTGAAGTCGAGATCAGGAGTTCACACAAAAGTTTCCTCTCTGATATACCCCGGTCCAACGAAGAACTATATAATATAGAATATAGTTGTTGATTAAAATTCATTCTTCACCACAGAATTCAAGAACGAAAAACGCGTTCTTCCTTGCAAACGCAGTTACAATTGGGACAGAATGTTTACAACTAGAAGAAGAAATATAGAATAAAAATTATTCTTGCTAGGTGGTGAAGACCACAATTTCTCAAAGCAAGATTCGTCATCTATCGACGATATGCTCCCAGAAGCCAGCAAGTTCACAAGAGAACTTCTGGAACGCTCATAGTCACCTCTTTGTGTGACTCGAACGGACTCCTTTGGACTGCTCTTTCTCAATTTTTGGTCTCTCTCAAAAGAAGGCTAGAGGGCTCTTTATATAGGGAATGATGGAAGCCCATCCTCCTCTTCTTTCCGATGTGGGACTAAAAAGCCAATATACAAAATTGATATCCCACAATCGCAGCCCAATGCATAGTCCGCTCAGCGCTCGTTCAGCACCCGCTCATGCAACACGCACAACAAAAGCGCACAAGCGCCTGCTAAGTGCAAAGTGCGCCAACAAAGCGCCACTTTGCGCCCTTGAGTCCAAGTTCAAGTACGAGTCGCTAAGCCCCTTTAGGACTTAGCTCCTATGGAATAATATCCAAGAGCATGACAAAGAGCTTAAAAGCTTTCATGGAGGAGTTAATCATTTTTTCTCCTAAAAAAATACCCCCACATGGCACCCATGTGCCCCACCACACCCCATGTGCACACCTCAACACATACAAAATACTATATTTAGATACTCACTTGGTTGTGTAGCCAATGTGGGACTATCTTTACTAGTCCAAAGGCAAACATTAATGGCACCATTTACAGACAAACAAACACCAGAATTAGTGCAAATGTTGCAACAAGTGCTGCTGCAGTTGCAGTTGCATTTACAGCAAACCAAACAGTATGGTAACAAACTTCTTCCTAGAAAAATCTCCAGGAAGCAGTGTTACCAGAGTTTGCTACCTATGCAGTGAATCACGTCTTCATTCCGCATTCCGTGTTACCAGTTGAAATGCACTTTGAAGTTTAACCACTGTACCGTGTTCCCATTCCACATTTCAGGTGACCATGCACAGGATCAATTCACAAGAAGCTTGTCTTCTTAGTATATCAAGGACTTCCAAATTTAACCCATAGAGAAGCTGCAGTTCTTTAATGTTGGTGCCGGTCTTGGATTCCAACATATTGCTCTCAAGTTGGAGTGTACACATGCGTTTGCTCTCAAGTTGGAGGGAACACATGCGTAAAGCGGAGCCAAGGGAAGATATTCCTCAGTGGGCAAGGATTAGACAGGATGGTCAAATTCCCTGCCCGTGTTATGGAGCAGAGCCCTCGATGCCAAACTTGTGCAGTGAAAATTTTAAGTTCCAGTGGAGTAATGGATATGTTGAGGCACTGTATAGGGTTTTGATCATCGACTCAATAAGGGGTTCCCTACCAAGTCATATGAGTTAGGCCGTATATTGTGTACTCAGGTTGCTCTTTTATCCGACATCCACCGTCCAAAATTGGTATCATAGACAATGGCGCATTTGAACCTCTTTCGATGCAAGTTATGTTTCAGACTTGTTTAATACATGTTTGTCAGAACCATTTGGCTCCCTTCCAGTGTGCTGAAACCAAGGTTTAGGCCTTAAAGTGGAACCCCACACCTTTGTTACACATAGAGTCAGGTGAGACATTATCTACCTCCAGTGAGGGCTGAGTAGAGGCGAGCCAAGGTGGAATCTTTGCTTGGTGTTGCATAAAATAAGGCTGATATGAGGAAGCTTAAGCAAAATCTAGTCTGACATCACATAGAATGTAATATGTCGATACAGTAATATATGGTTTCAACCTTGACTTAATAAATGAGTTCCCTTTTAAGTAACATGGGCCAGTCCTATATTGTGCCTCAGCTTGGGTTGCTCTTTTCTATGTGGTCACCGTCCCAACAAAATGAGTTCCAGTTAGTTTCGTCACTGCAAACTGGTGCCGTCATCAGTTGACAGGTTTTCCCAGAGTGATGTCTTTGTAACCAAATTTGATAAAATAAAATTTGTGTCCTCTCCCATTTGACAGTAGATAATAGGAACTACGGTGAACCATGCAATTCAACATGTTTCTATCTCTATGTCCATTGCAGTTACAGTTTCTCTTTGCAAAATTAGTTCTACAAATTGACAGCCCTAGGAGCTTCTTCTATCCAGCATAAGACAGTTTTATCCCAAGATCAAATATGCCACGTAGACTAGAAACAAAAAAAGATTACTACTCTAGCTTACAATTTGAAGCAAAGAGTATGATGGTTTTAAACTAGTATGAGGTAAATAACAGTTGTACCTCAAACAAGCTCCAACAATCATAGGCACCGCTGTCAGTTGAAAAGCCCTCCGTCGTCCAATCCCATCAGCAATCCATCCACTGAACAGACACCCAACAAAAGCTCCACCCAAGCACATGCTCACCACAAGCCCTGCAATAAAGTCCACCATCAACTTGGATAAAGAACTACAACAACAATGACTTCTTCCTAATCTTTGTGATCAAGTGCATGAATCGGTTCCTACATTGGGCCATATTTTCTACACATGCTCGTTTTCTCATCGTGAGCTTCCCTTGGTCCAGGAAAGTAATGAGCCTCAAACATGTAAACATGTCCTATTGTTCCTACTTGGCCTATCCAAAATTTCTAATTCGTAAAGACATGGGCACAAATCTGGACGCGGGCAAGATATAGAATTAGGATACTACACTTCTAGAGAAAATTTAGGATACATGTATGACATGGAACATTATACACACAACAACAACAAAGCTTTTATCAAAAACTTCGAGGTTGGCCATATGGTTATATACACGCACATGAAAATTGTATGTGTTAAGAATAATTAGATTTAGGATTAGATATTAGTTAGATTTAGTATTAGATTATTTTTCCTATATGGATACATATCTCTTCTCCTACTCCTATCCGGATATGGATAATCTCTCTCTCTCTCTCTCTCTCTATATATATATATATAGTGGTATGGTTTTTGATATGATCCATTAATAAAATCAATATTGTTGATTTGTTTCATGGAACTTAGGATTTTTCTATCTCAAGGCCATCAAGTGTATCTTTCAGATAATCAATATTGTTGATTATCTCCTTCCCTTTGTCGTCTGCTCCACCGCCTTGTCCACCGCTGAAGCGAAAGCACTCCCAATCTCTGTTGGCTGCTCCCACCGCGTTGTCCCCTTGGCATCACTTCTGAATTTGGTACCAGCTTTGTTCCTGATGGTATTCGGGAGGTAGCACGGGTTCTTCGGTTGGATCATCTTGAATATAAAGATTGACAGAGCACCAACTTTGTTAGGATTTTAAAGAAAAGAAGCAACAAGACGACTCCTTCCTCTCGTTGATGATTCCGGCATTGGTAAAGGCGAAGCTGGACGAAGTTAAGGGGAGTGAATTCCCTACTTTAGAAAGGGGTTATATTAGTCATCATTGATTCTCTTATTATTAAAATCTCCTCGGACATAATTCCATGAAGATGCAACAGATCAAGGTAGCTTCTATTATTGATATTTAAAACCAAACTTAAGTTATTCTTAAGAGTTGATTACTTACAATCACTGAAGAGTTGATTAATTCCCTACTTTATAAAGGGGTTATATTACTCCACCGTTTTTCAGCAGTCATGTCCTTATACTCATGAACATAATGGGGTAGCCGAGCGCAAACATCTTCATATTTTTGAGACTGTTCGTGCTCTCTTGTTATTTTTTTCTGTTACACAAATATTCTGGATAGAGGCCATTCTTACCTCTGTCAATCTTATCAATATTACTCATTATGTTTTGTCTGGTCGGACACCTCATGAGTGTCTTTTTTCATTCCCTCCAGATTACAGTATGCTTCATACTTTTTGGTGCACTTGTTTTGTTCTTCTTCTTGAGATTGAGCGTACGAAGCTGACAGCTCGATCAGCCAAGTGTATCTTACTCGATTTTAGTTCCGAACACAAGGAATACCGTTATTATGAACCCTTGGCCCGTCTTCATATATCTCGCCAAGTCACCTTTCTAGAAGATTCTTCTTATTTTACTGTCCCACCTCCGGATGTCCATTTCTTGTTTCCTCCAGCTCCATCATCTAGTATTTTCATTGATTCTACTCCTTTGCTTCCCTCTCCTGGTACAGCTCCTACGATGTCTCTGTCGCTGACTCACGATGATCCTCCACATATTCCACCAGCCTCCGCTGCATCTTCTCCACCATCTACACCTCCACCACAACTCTCCGCCAATCCCAACGTACTCATCGACCTCCTACTCATTTTACTTCCGACTGTTCCGGTCCACAGGACAAGTTTGGTTTTGCTACATTAGTCTCATATTCTTCACAGTTTAACTCCTTCCTTACTGCTATACATACTACACGAGTCTCCAGTTCTTATCAAAAGGTTATTCAGTACCCTGAGTGGCAGAAAGCTATAGCAGAAGAGTTTCGAGCATTTCAGCAGACAGGTACTTGGGATGTTGTTCCACTCCCAAACAGGATCCAGCCTGTCAGTTGCAAGTGGGTCTTCAAAGTCAAGTATCGACCTGATGGATCCATTGAGCGATACAAGGCTCGCCTTGTTGTCCGAAATTTTACACAGGAACATGGGATTGACTATGATGAGACATTTGCACCTGTTGCTCAGATGACCACAATTCGTACATTACTAGTTGTTGCCACTCGTCAGTAGTTGTAGCGCCCCGTTCTCCCGCAGCGGAAAGCGCGGCTAAGAAACACAAACGGTATCGTTCAATCGGGATAGATTGAATTAAGAACTCGTCCTCGTTATGGATTTGTTTCTTCGGAATCGATTCCCATATTCAGTGGACTGCGCCCCCGGGATCGGCTTAGCGGCAGAGTCAGGAGGGAGTCAGGGACCTCTCCGCTGCTATCTTTTATTGCCTCGGTTTTCGATGTCGCTTGTTGCTTTCGTGCTTTGAGTTGGTTTTGGGATTTGCTTGTTTTCCTTGAACGGTTTCGATGGTTTTCATTGTTTTCGTTCATTGACTTGCACTTCTATTCCGAGAATGGAAAGAGAGGAAGAAGTATTAATCGAGCTGTTCGTGTGCAGGTGAACGAGCAGTAGGCGGCTTGCGAGCGGAGTCGTGAAGCGCCTCTTTCCTTCTTCTTTCCAAAAATCTAAGTGAGTGGCTACCAACCCGATTAGCTAGCCCTGCTTCCAAGCTTCACTCCTTTGCCCCGATCAAACGATACCAAATAATAATAAAAGAAACCAAGATAAAAAGACAAATATACTTGGTTATTATGCTTGTCAATCAAACCTGTGAACTGTTGCCTTATCGTATGCTTGTTCGTGCAAAGGTTCTATAAAACGTGCTAAATATAGAACACATCTTGTATATGCTTAATTATTCAGTGAGGCTCTGCAATATGAAATTCTGCTTGTCTGTATTCGTGTTGCCTCAACAGTATAATCTGCTATAAATCAGTTAATATAACGTGCGATCACGGACAACTTGTGCACAAGGAAATCTGGTTCCTGCGGACGGTCGCCGGGGCACTGGGACCGATCCGATCCGGACGGAACGTCTGTATAGTCGTCTGTATCGTCGGAAATGAGGCGTGCAGCGGGGGCTCGCACCCGCGTTGCACATCCGTCCGTCTTGAGACTATAAATCGTCCTTCGTGGTATTATGCCAGTGATCATCTGTATATTTAAACCTGTTGCATACTAACTTGTGTCTCCGTGGCAGGGAAGGCAAGGTAAGTATTGTGCAGGTCATTCAGACGGGCAGGTAAATCCACCTAACGGTGGCACGTTCATTTCAGTAAATTCAATATGCTGCTTACTTGTAAATGAACTAAGGCAAGATAGAAACCCACAAATATGCATGCATCACTAAACAACGTGTTGATTGGTACAGTCAGGCTAGCTCGCCTTCACCAGCATGTTTCGATATGCTGACCCTCGTTGAAACAGGTTCTCCGCACCAAGGCGAACCGAGCGAGGAGCCGAAGTCGTCTTCCCGATCCAGTCCAGCTGTTAGCGCATCTTCACCGCGCCTCGAAGCATTTTGAAGTCCGAAGCTGCAACTCTTCATACACAAATGCAGCTCCGTGGCAAAGCGATCCTCCAGCCTGGAGGTCTTTATCGTTTTGAGTTTATAAAAGGATGTAATGTACAGGACTGCTATCTCATTTTGAGTCATCTCTTTTGTAAGCCGTTCGGCATATTAGCTAACTCGTTCAAGAGTTTGTAATAGATGTTCATTATCAATAAAGAGAACTTTTCTATGTTTCAATCTGTGTTTCAATTTATCTGCGTACTCTGAATATGTGCTTGCTATGCAAATCATTAAAGCCTTGTGCGGGCGCAACTCCAGGCCCGCACGGCGGTCACGACTCGGGGGACGCCTCGGGGCGTGACAGAATGGTATCAGAGCACAGATTCAAAGTTCCTTAGACTTCGTGCTGGAAAAGTTCCTTTAACGATCGAAATTCCTGTGCGAACTCTTGAACTCGCTAGGCCAAAATGAGATACATTCATGCAATAAGTCCATAATACATTATGATCCTAATGTAATTTAACTTCTTTTGAAGGAATGGATCCAGCGCAATCTGCAGCGCAACCACTGAACGAAACACAAGAAAACAGTTCGGGTACTTCGGGAAGCTCTCGGAGCCAACGAGGCATGTCTCAAGTCGACCCGCTTGAGCGGGTAATGCAAATGTTAGAATCGCAACGACAACGAGACGATGCTCGCCAAGCCAAGCTCGAGAGTAATCTAGAGACCCGATTCTCAGTCCAACAAAAGCAGGTAGATGCCCTGCAACAGATCGTTCAGACTTTGGCTGCCAACCATTCCGCCGCAACAGCAACGACTCCGGTGGGACAGCCCGTGCTTGAAGTGGAGACGCCTCAAATCCCAAGGCCGAGGGACGTGACTGCCTTCAACTTGGGCCATTTCAAGAAAGTCTGCAACACCCCGTTCAACGGGACTGAGGACCCAGTGGTAGCTCTAGATTGGCTAGCCGAGATTGAAGACCACTTCACTCTGCTAGAGGTCCCCGAAGATAAGCGCGTCGCCTGCGCGCAACTACAGCTCCGCCTCAACGCACACGATTGGTGGGACGTGCATCGACGATCTCTCCAATTTGATCACGGAGAGGAGGCGATCTCGTGGACGACCTTTCGTGCCGCGTTTGAAGAGGAGTTTATACCCCCTCCAGTGCAACGTAAGATGGAAAACGACTTCGTGCAACTGAGGCAAGGCAGGATGACAGTTAAAGAGTATTCCGCCGAATTCAACCGACTCTCCAAATTCGCTAGGGCCTATTTACCTGATGCAGCGAGTCGAGCTAGAAGGTTTGAAGGTGGACTCCGTCCTGCCATCCATTCGCACGTGGCCAATAATCAGTATGGAACCATGCGTGAAGTCATGAATCACGCCCTATCGCTCGAGCCACTGTATCCTCACGTTTCCACCGGCGCTGTGCATACCTACAATCACAAACGCCAAGGCAACGATGGAGGAAATACCGCCGCAAAGCGCCCTAACCACGGCGGTCCCCAAAGGGGAAACCCGAGACCATTCTGTGAATACTGTAAAAAGTCGGGGCACACCACTGACAATTGTTATCGCCGCAAGGGTCTATGCATCAACTGTGGTGCAAGGGACCACGTATCTCGGGATTGTCCACTCCCCTCTAAGCTTCTGCCCCAACAGAATAATCCTTAACGGTAGGTCCTATCCTAAGTTTCGGGACGAAACTTCCAATTAGTTGGGTAGGATGTAGCGCCCCGTTCTCCCGCAGCGGAGAGCGCGGCTAAGAAACACAAACGGTATCGTTCGATCGGGATAGATTGAATTAAGAACTCGTCCTCGTTATGGATTTGTTTCTTCGGAATCGATTCCCATATTCAGTGGACTGCGCCCCCGGGATCGGCTTAGCGGCAGAGTCAGGAGGGAGTCAGGGACCTCTCCGCTGCTATCTTTTATTGCCTCGGTTTTCGATGTCGCTTGTTGCTTTCGTGCTTTGAGTTGGTTTTAGGATTTGCTTGTTTTCCTTGAACGGTTTCGATGGTTTTCATTGTTTTCGTTCATTGACTTGCACTTCTATTCCGAGAATGGAAAGAGAGGAAGAAGTATTAATCGAGCTGTTCGTGTGCAGGTGAACGAGCAGTAGGCGGCTTGCGAGCGGAGTCGTGAAGCGCCTCTTTCCTTCTTCTTTCCAAAAATCTAAGTGAGTGGCTACCAACCCGATTAGCTAGCCCTGCTTCCAAGCTTCACTCCTTTGCCCCGATCAAACGATACCAAATAATAATAAAAGAAACCAAGATAAAAAGACAAATATACTTGGTTATTATGCTTGTCAATCAAACCTGTGAACTGTTGCCTTATCGTATGCTTGTTCGTGCAAAGGTTCTATAAAACGTGCTAAATATAGAACACATCTTGTATATGCTTAATTATTCAGTGAGGCTCTGCAATATGAAATTCTGCTTGTCTGTATTCGTGTTGCCTCAACAGTATAATCTGCTATAAATCAGTTAATATAACGTGCGATCACGGACAACTTGTGCACAAGGAAATCTGGTTCCTGCGGACGGTCGCCGGGGCACTGGGACCGATCCGATCCGGACGGAACGTCTGTATAGTCGTCTGTATCGTCGGAAATGAGGCGTGCAGCGGAGGCTCGCACCCGCGTTGCACATCCGTCCGTCATGAGACTATAAATCGTCCTTCGTGGTATTATGCCAGTGATCATCTGTATATTTAAACCTGTTGCATACTAACTTGTGTCTCCGTGGCAGGAAAGGCAAGGTAAGTATTGTGCAGGTCATTCAGACGGGCAGGTAAATCCACCTAACGGTGGCACGTTCATTTCAGTAAATTCAATATGCTGCTTACTTGTAAATGAACTAAGGCAAGATAGAAACCCACAAATATGCATGCATCACTAAACAACGTGTTGATTGGTACAGTCAGGCTAGCTCGCCTTCACCAGCATGTTTCGATATGCTGACCCTCGTTGAAACAGGTTCTCCGCACCAAGGCGAACCGAGCGAGGAGCCGAAGTCGTCTTCCCGATCCAGTCCAGCTGTTAGCGCATCTTCACCGCGCCTCGAAGCATTTTGAAGTCCGAAGCTGCAACTCTTCATACACAAATGCAGCTCCGTGGCAAAGCGATCCTCCAGCCTGGAGGTCTTTATCGTTTTGAGTTTATAAAAGGATGTAATGTACAGGACTGCTATCTCATTTTGAGTCATCTCTTTTGTAAGCCGTTCGGCATATTAGCTAACTCGTTCAAGAGTTTGTAATAGATTTTCATTATCAATAAAGAGAACTTTTCTATGTTTCAATCTGTGTTTCAATTTATCTGCGTACTCTGAATATGTGCTTGCTATGCAAATCATTAAAGCCTTGTGCGGGCGCAACTCCAGGCCCGCACGGCGGTCACGACTCGGGGGACGCCTCGGGGCGTGACAGTAGTCACTCTATTAGATGGATGTGAAGAAAGTCTTTCTTCACAGTTCTTTATCGGAGGTTGTCTATATAGAGCCCCCTCCAGGTCTTTCTATTCCACCAGGACATGTTTGTCGCCTTCGCCGTGCTATCTATAGTCTCAAGCAAGCTCCCCGAGCTTGGTTTGAGTGTTTCCGGAGTGCTATATGTGAGGCAAATTTTCAGCAGTGTCCTCAGGATCATTCTTTGTTTGTGCGGTCGTCGCCGCGGGGATGAGTTCTTTTACTCTGTGGATAATATGAATTTGACTAGCGATGATTCAGCGGGGATTGCAGCTACTCAGAGGTACCTTCATCAGCAGTTTCGGATGAAAGACCTTTGCAATCTTCGATATTTTCTTGGACTCGAGATTGCACAAGGTAAGAGAGGGATACTAGTTTCTCAACAAAAATTTACTTCGGATATTATTTCGTCTGTTGGTCTATCGGATAGTCACACAGTTAATACTCCTTTAGAGCTTCATGTGAAGCTTCGTCTCACAGATGGTGAGCCTCTCACAGATCCTACTCGCTAGAAACGGCTAGTGGGTCAACTTGTGTATCCTTGTTTGACCAGACCAGATATTTCTCATGCAATTAGTATTGTTAGCCAGTTTGTTTTCGTGCCTCGATCAGCTCACTATAGTGCCTTACTCTGGATTCTTCGATATCTTCAGGGCTCCATTACGCGCTTATTATTTATGACTTCTACATCTACTCTGAAGTTTCGAGCATTTTCTGATGCAGATTGGACAGAAAATCCGACCACCAGACGATTACTACAGAATTTTGTTTGTTTCTTGGAGATTCGTTGATCTCATGATGAAGCAAGAAACAAGACGTTGTTGCATGTTCTTCTACTAAGGCAGAGTACAGAACTATGGCTGCCACCACCAGAGAGATCGTCCATGTACGTATATTGTTCTCTGATATGGACATTGATCCTACAGGACCTACGCCGCTTCACTGTGACAACAAGAGTGCTATACAGATTGTAAACAATCCGGTTTTTCATGAACGGACAAAGCACATTGAGATTGATTGTCACTTCGTCCGTGAAAAAAAAAATTATGGCACACTCTCTACCACGTGACGTTCGTGGATCAACTGGGATATTTCTTTACAAAGTCACACGTCACACTGCGATTTCAGTTTCTATTGGGCAAACTCATGGTATTTGATCCACCATGAGTTTGAAGGGGAGTGTTAAAAATAATTAGATTTAGGATTAGATATTAGTTAGATTTAGTATTAGATCCGTTTTCCTATATGAATACATATATCTTCTCCTTCTCCTTCTACTACTACCATCCGAATATGGATACGCTATATATATATATATATATATATATATATATATTCTCGTAGTTGTATGATTTTTGATATGATCCATTAATAAAAATCAATATTGTTGATTTGTTTCAGTATGTATATGCATAATTTGTACATTAACTCTTAGAGGTATCTATATATATATTATATGCATGTTTTAGAGAATAACTAGTTCCAAACATTCTAGTATCCAATAAAGAAAACGTTACTTTCTCGTATGTTAATTGTGTTTGGCGGATGACCATGTTAAATCACTTTGAACCATGTTTTTGATGTTTTTGGAGCTTAGACATGGACGAGCCGTACCAGACACGATATTTACCAGTCATGATATCAAAGAAATATCGTGTCTGGTACGTGCCAGATAGGGATATGGTCCTACAGACTAGTATGGTGAAATCTAGCATTTTTCATCTATTTCACCCATCTATTTAGCTAGAGTAACGTACAAAAGCCAAATCAATCTGAAGCATCAAAAATTCACCTTCTTCCAGCGTGTTCCCGGCAAATCCAAGATCTATGGAGATGCTCTCTAGTGGCTCATTAACAACCCTACAATGAAGAAGAAAAAAAGGTCACAACTTCAAACTTGCAAAAAAACAAGTGTTAACCGAGCTGACACCCACCCAAGATGGTAGCCGAACAAAAACGAGGAAATCGTAGCGACAAGCACATGCGGCAAAGAAAGTTTCCACGACGGACTGCCGTTAGCACCGGTATCGTCTTCCATTCCATTCACCAAACGGACTGAACATAACAACAACACATCAGAATCTAGTTCCTAAAATGAAGGAGTACCGATTTCTCGGAGTAAGAAAAAAAAAGGAAAGACCTGAACTATCGTCGTTGTCATCTCCGCCAGCTGCCACCGGAAGGAGATCCCTAGGCGACATCCGCTTGTGGACGGAAGAATTGGGGCTCAGCTGCATCTCGCGCTAGCACTGGTCTGTAGTTAACAACCTAAGTGAATTGTCACTCCCAAATTGTAATAAATAACTATATAAAAACTTAATTGATGGATCCTTTTTCAAGGAAGCACTGGACACTCCAAAAGTTTGTGCCGGGTCCGACACGTATCGAACGTGACAGTGAAAATACAAAATACACCAGGGAACGCCAAAAACAATGCAGTGTCCGAGTCCGAGCAACATAGATTACATTTTTTTTTCGTTCCTTACCGATAAACAGAGCATGAGATGAGATCTCTCTTCTCCAGTGACTCCCACCCTCCGCTAACGTGCGCCGCTCCACCAACTATCCCGTCCTCCGCTAACGTGCGCCTGAGGAAGAGGGATGTGGGGGTTTACTTGAAAGCTTCGCGTGGAGTGAAGGTTGATGGAGGTGGAGGTGGGGTTGGTGGTGCTAACGTGCGCCTGGAGAAGAGAAGGACGGAGGTGTTGGTGACGATGACGGTGACGGCGTACCAACCAGAAATGGAAAGGACGACGAAAAGAAAGGAAAGGAAAGGAGTTTGGAAAAGAAGAACCGAGATTTTTGAAGCGGACGCGTGTCGGAAAAGAACATGCGGCGGTGTGAGTCCAGTACACGGTGTGTTCCGTTGTGTAGTCGGTTAATATTGTCCGTCCATTTTTTGCTACTTTTCTGTGCAGGTTGGGTCGTGTCTAGAACAAAGCAAATATGTTGTCCTATTTATCCTCACATATTTGCTTAATAGATCCTATTAAAAAAATATTTTTTTAATAAAGTAATAAATTATTAAATAATTGCACAAAAATGAAGGGGTTTGTTGAAATTACAGGGAGAGGGAGAACTCGCCAACTGAGTTGGCAGATTGTTGGGGGGTGAAAGTGCCCGCCAACTGAGTTGGCGAGATACGTACAGGCCGCCAACTAAGTTGGCGAGAGAGGGTGAGTTGGAGGTTGTACCTGCCAACTTACTTGGCGAGTGAGGGTCCGTTGAAGATTGGGGGTAGCTGTGCCCTCCAACTTACTTGGCGAGTGAGGGTCCGTTGAGGATTGGAGGAAGGATTATAGCCGTTGCACAACGGCTATTACATTCAACACTCTCACTCTATATATTTTCTATCTCAACCAAATCATCCAACACTCTCACTCTGTTCCCTCTCTTCCCTCTAGCAAAGTCCCCAGCACTCTAGCAAAGCTTCAGTCAAAGTTCTGCCTGCAGCTAAAGTTCATCTGAGTTTCTTGTAGCAAAAGTTCTCAACCGTCATAGATCGTAGCGTAAGAATTGTATGCTCGCACGACGGTAAAGTAAATGGGTTAAATTACGAAGGAGGAGAAAGTATAATTTTTTCAACTTATCCGAATATTAGTTTTAAAAATATACGTAATCATATTATTGAACGTTGTTCTATTCATTATGATTTTATTCTGAAGTATATTTTTGGTTATAATTATTTTTTGATAGATAGTGAAGATGCATGTAATTATATTCTTGAGATTAATTCGCAATCACGGTATATAAAAATATATGTTATTAAAGTAGCAGCAACATTAGATAATAGAAATAATGAATATTTTTCTGAATATCAGCATGTTAGTTCGGGTGCTAGTTCTTCTCAACAAATTATTTTATTTTTTCAAGGTCATTCATCAGATGAATCTAACCATGATGATGATAGTGACAACGACGATGGAAATAGTGATGATTTAGTTGAAAATGTAGATTATACGGTAGATGATGATGTTGTAAAAGCTATCACTGATGAAGTATTTAAGGGACAATCATTTCCTAGTCGTTCTCACTTTAGAAGCTTTATAAGTAATTTAGTAATTAAATATAATTTTAGTTGTTCAGCTAGTGTTATGAATAATGCTCGTGGAATTATATATAGTTGTGATCAACCGAATTGTAATTGGAGAGTATATGTCAAATCTATTGGAAATGGCGATATAGTTAAAGTTAGTACATTAGAAAATCGCCATTCTTATTTAGGGAGACTTAGTACATGACGTCATCGACTAGCTACCGCTGCATGGATTATGACCATGATAATTTACATTATTAGAGATAACCAGTCATATAGTCCATCATAAATTGTTAAAGATATTTATAGGGAGCACCGTATACAAGTTAGTTATTCCAAAGCCTGGAGAGCCCGAGAGACAGCATTAGCTGAAATTAATGGTAGTTATGATGAGGCATACGCTAGTCTTGAGGAGTATTGTTATAGAATTATGGAGACAAATTCAGGTAGTACATGTTTTATTAAAACTGCCGAAAATAATAGCTTTCAATGAATTTTTATTTGTTTTAAGTCATGTATTGATGGGTTTTTAAGGGGCTGTTTACCGGTTATTAGTATTGATGTTACATTTCTTTCGTCTAAATATCAAGGTATCTTATTTATTGCTTGTGCTCACGATCCTAACTATCAATTATATCCTATAGCTTATGTTGTTGCTGAAGGTGAGAATAGTGATTCTTGGTCTTGGTTTTTAAATTCTCTTAAAATATCTTTTGAAAGTTGTTTTAATGATTGGAGTGCAATTTTATTTATATCTGACAAGCAAAAATGATTAATAAATGATGTTCGTGCAATTTTTCCTGCATCTCCTCATTTTTTTTGTATTCAGCATTTTAAACAAAACATGAAAAAAGTTACCAAATAACCAGTATTTCAACACTTGTTAGACTCGCTTGCTAGATCATATAATGAAACGGATGCAGAGAGTGTGTTTGATATAATTAAAGCCGAGAACATAATTTTGTACGATTGGCTTATTGGTGTAAACGATGAAAGTCGTCGATTTGAACATTGGATAACAGCATATGCTACTTGTCCTAGATTAGATATTAACACTTCTAATATTGCTGAATGTTTCAATAGCTGGATTAAGAAATTACGAGATAAGCCAATAACAATACTTCTCGATGGTATTAGAGCCAAGATTATTACAGTTCATGACAATCGTAGAAAGAATGCTAAAAATATAGACACAAGTTATTGTCCGAAGATGTTAAAGACCATGACTTGTATTATCAAAGAGAATAATCACATAGAAATATTAGCTATTGATAGTTATAAGTTTGAAATAATAGACCGTGCAACAAGTAGAACTTATATTGTTAATATAACCGACAGATCTTGTACATGTTTTAGATGGTACCATACTTATATACCATGTATACATGCATGTTTTGTTTGTAGATATTGCAATATTAGTATTGATAGTTTTTATCCTGCAGTATTTTCGACGGAGACCTTGAGAAGTGTATACGCACAAAAAATGGAGCCAATTCCAGTTCCCTACAAGATCCAAGATCCTTTGGTTAGAGGAGAAATTATGGTACCAGATGTAAGACGCAAAGTCGGAAGACCAAAGAAGAACCGTATCAAACCCCGGAATTCATCGACGAGAGATCTTCGTTGCAGTAATTGTGGTGCGATTGGACACAACCGAAGAAGATGTACTAGTCAACCGAGAGTGTAAAATAGAATTGTTCAATACAAACTTAAAAATATTGTAATAGTGAGTTTGATAATGAAAGTCTACTTAAGAATTGTTCAATACCCAAATATTGCAATCAAACATTGTTACAAATCATACAAATATTATAATCATACATTGTTACAAATTATCTACTCATCCCCCTCCTCGTCTTGTTGAGTTTGGGTAGGCAGTGGTGCTAAAAGCTAAAAGCTTAATATCTTTGCTTGTCATCGTGTTTATATTTGCTTGTCTTGAATGCTAAAAGCTTAATAGAATGTATGCTTGTTTCGATATAAGAGTCAATGCTTGTCTTGTTTGTGCAGTGACTGGTAGCCCGCCCTGATGTTCCGGTCCTACGGGATCCAGGGGGTGCGACTATTATATAAGAGATTGATGGATTGAAAGCTTGCATTGTCATGTTGTGTTGCTATTGTGATATGTGATATGCTTGTGAAATGTGGGAGAGTGCGGTGGATGGAGGACAAACGAAATGTGGGAGACTAATAATGTGCCCTGAGCTCGGAGTGCAGATATTAGAATGGAGGATGCAGATTGATGGAGTAAGATTAATAGTGCGTCCTGATATTTCAGTCGTACGGGATCCAGGGGGACGTGGCTATTAGATGGGAGGCGGTGCTTCTGTTGAGAAGAGTTGAGTCTGTGTTAAAGAAGTTAGCTTATTCATGGAGATAGCTGCATTCAGGTAGTTAGGGAGCATGCTAGGCTAGCCTTCTTGCACACCTAACTGTTTGATGCAGAGACAGACAGGAAACTAAAGAACCTCATACTTATATGCTCATAAACATTGCTGTTGTAAACCCCCTCGACCAAATTTAGGTCTACTTGGCTTAGATAGAGAGACTAGGGTTAATTTGGAGCCAATTAGAATTAGAACGCAGTATTTTAGAATTGTTGTGCAACATTTATATCACTTAGTGCACCTTACCGTTGCTCCGATATTTAGAGTACTATACTAGCTTTGCTTTCAAACAAATTTTATACACTTTTCCTAGACATGTCAGCCTACCATTCTGACCTTTGTATAACTCATAAATACCTTTTTTTGTGCTTCGTTTTAGCTGCACAATATTCGTTACAAACGTCCGTAAATAAATTCAGTTAAATCTAACCTTGCATTCTTTGTCCGTTCCAATCGAAATTGGAGATACAACATCAACCCTTTTTGTCCAACCCAAATTATGACATTATTCTACTCTAAGTCTTCTACGTCCATGATGCTTGTGTTCCACCAAATTTTAACTCCATGTATTTTCAATTAATTAAAGAACATCATGTGCATTAATTTTAATTAAATTAATGTAATGACCCAACCTCACTCAAAACTAAACCCAACTCCAACCCAAATCCACTCTTACACCCTCAAGACTCATACTAAACACCACACACCATTTTAGTCCACTACATAATACCAAACATAGTGTTTTGCCTCATCCAATCCTAAATCCCATCATTGTGCAATTTCTCAATTGTTATGGACCTTTATATAAATATGTAATGAGGTGTCCACCCCTCATTGGCCCAAACACATAAAGAACACACACACACACCCTTGACTGGTCCACCCAATTTTTCCCACTCATTTGGTTGTACTTGGTACAACTTTCCACATCTCCATCACCACCCTCCATTTTAAAACCCTTCAATACTAGCCCTCCCCTCATCATGATGAAGCTTCCCTCACCCCTAGGAAAACATGTCCAGCCGGCCCTAATCCCAAGGAGAGCCCCTCTCTCTCTCTCTCCTACAAATACTACCCACACTCTCTCTCTAAAACCCACACCAAAAGCCAACTACACCTAGAAAAACCCTAGAAAACTAACTACTCACTCACCTCCCTCACCCAACCCAACCACCACCCGTCCGCCTCCCTCAGCCCGCCACCGCCGTCTCCGCCTCCGACCACCACCACCCGACTCCCCCTCCGACCTCCCTCCTCCCAGACACCCACTGCCGCCACCACCAGTAGCTGCCCCCCCACTAGCAGCCACCACAGCAAGGTTCCCCGACTCCTCCTTCCCCAAAAGCACCCCTCCGACTCCCCTCCACCGTAGCCACCATCACCTCAGCCCACCACCGCCACCTTGGCCACCGTCCTCGCCCTCTCCACCACCGTACTCACCATCTCCACCACCCTCACCGTCGCCATTACCAACACCACCATCAGCAACACCACCATCACCAACATCACCATCTCCACACCACCCGACTCCTCCTTCCCCGATCACACCCAGCCCCATCACCACCGACCTTAGCCACCTCCACCGCCACCCTCTTCACCACCCCCTGACCGCCGACCCACACACCACCACCAC
Source organism: Iris macrosiphon (assembly GCA_036927795.1). Lineage (NCBI taxonomy): Eukaryota > Viridiplantae > Streptophyta > Magnoliopsida > Asparagales > Iridaceae > Iris > Iris macrosiphon. The sequence continues at coordinate 167,765 of JAYESA010000383.1, read as the reverse complement.
CGGTCCCCACGACCCACCAGCCGCCGCCTGCAGTTGTTGCACAGCTGTTGCTGCCAGAGCTACTGCTACTACTGCTATAACCCGCACCCCCTGTAGCCGCCGGAGCTCCGCCCCCCCCCCCTCGCACGGCGGACGCCCCCCGGACACGACACCAGTGAGGTATACCCCTCACCTCGTTGTATACGTGTACATACGTATATGTATATATATATATATATATATATATATATATATGTATTATATTATGTATATACGTATATGTATAAATATATATGTATATATATATGTATTATATTATGTATATTATGTATATATGTTTATTTATGTATTTAATGTATATATGTATATATGTATTTATGTATAATTATGTATATTTGTATATATGTTTACTAATGTAGTATTGTATTTATATATAATATCTAAGTGTATTATGTATTTATATATAAAGGATAATGTATAATGTATTTACATAATTACGTATATAGGTATATATGTATTTAAGTATTAATATTTATTATATGTATTTATGTAAATAAGTTACCTCATAATAAATCATGACTATTTTTAATAAGGAGCACTGTGTTGACCAAGGATTAGACACTGGTTTCGTGCACACACATATGTTAGCTAGGATTTATGATTTAGTATTATACATCGTTTAGTTGTAACGTATTTTTATAACATGATAGCTAGGACAGGGTATTTTTGTATTATACGTATTAGTTTTATATAGCGTATCTTGCTAAATTATTGTCTTGCTGTATACGAAAATTGATGATATGACACATGTATGTTTTAGCTACGTGCACACGCGACCCTGCTAGTTGTCCAATTGTGACCCCCTTGACCCATGACTAGTCAACCCTATCCAACGTATTTAATTAGAACGTTTATTCAAATTGATATCTGCATAACTCGTGACATTGTGTAGGTCGTACTTGTGTACGTAATTAGCATAGTGTAATGTAGTGATTAATAATTATTTTTATTTGTTCGTAGGCATCCAAGACGATACTACCTTGGCTGTTGGTTCCGGATCATTGCTTGTGCACGCCAGAGTTCCAAGCAAGTATACCTTGCCTTGTTGTACTTTTTAATTCAGATATTATCTAGTTGCATGTTTATTTGTTTTAATATTATATAACTGTGCGCGTCCGAGAAAGACTCGGGTGCAGTCAACGAAGGCGTTGACGTTAGGACTTGTGTCTAACCTAGTGTCTAGTGGACCCACCTAAAGTTGAGGAGTTATCAATATGACTCCCCAGGCCTTGACACGTATCATTATACGTCACAGAGTGAGTTCATGTAGGGACGCGTGCTTCATGACTGACTGGCCATCAGTATGAGCAGCACGTGTGACGGTATTTATCTTAGTTGTTTATTTCTGTAGCGACTTGCATTATAGTATGAGATGTCCACGTCGTGTTCGCGACTTGTACATTGGCATTGGGCGGGAAAGACAATTAGTAGGCGTATGGGACAGACATTTGGCTGCCATAGTTTCAGAGTAAACTACGGGGCCGTGAGCCTCAGTGTTACCCGGTTATGGGCCATGTGTTACCCGGTTATGGGCTCAGGTTACCCGGTTATGGGCGTATATGCTTGTCGATATATCCGACAGAGGTTACTAGCTGCGCGCTATCATGATCGGTGATGTAGTCAACATATACTCCTGGCATCCAGTTTACAGCTAATGCCAGGTACTTAGCCTCTGGCTCGACGCTACGCTTTATACCTTTCACCTACCCATACGTACCAAGGTTGTCTTCAAATGCATTTCACTTAGCTGGTTAGATCACCCTTGAGTTTACACAGTATTTACTTTATGACATACATTTTTGTATCTTGTTACGTCCCTCTGAGGACCTGGTTCCCTTCCAGATTCGGACGAGCACTTGTACCCGACCATCTACGAAGCAGGAGTAGAGACAGAATTCCTGATTGAGGACTTTGAGGCTTTTCCAGAGGAGTTCCCGTGATTTGGGTACGTAGCTGTTTCGGACTAGAGCATTCTTATCTAGATAGTCGATAGTCGATACTCTAGTCTAGTTATCTTACTTCTTCTGTACTTTTATTCCATCACTGTATTTTAGTGGGTTTGTCCCCATCAGACTATTTCAGATGTATTATGGATATTCAAACTCTTGTATTTCATTTACCAACATTTGTTTCAGGCATTATTATTTTGTTTTCTGTGGATGAGATTAGACATTTACTTGTTGTACGTTAGCATATTAGACTTGTTAGTATTTAGGACAGCGTAGCACGCTCCGATAGGGTCCATTAAATTGGGATATCCTTCGGAGTCGTATCAGCCGGCCAATGCCACGTGGCCTGGCCCCGTGTGTCTTGGGACTGGGGCGTGACAGCTGCTAAATTGTATGTCTGCTGCTGGGATAACCGGTCGGCAAGGGATAAGAAACACATAAGAGTTTATATACATATAGCAATGCTTGTCCATGAACATGTGCATATTATAGTTTATCTGATAGTGCTTCATGCATTTGCATCGGTCGGACAATGACTATTAGTGAAGAGCTGAACCATGAGTCACAGCTGCTAATAGCATCATATAAAAGTGTCATTGGTTAGCTGGATTACCGCTACCGATCCTGAGTTTCTCGGGGACCGACCTCTAATTGATAGTTCAACTTGTGTGCTTGATTGAATGATAGTTCCTAAATGCTGCTTGTCCCTAGAGTCTTTGTGTATAGTTCACGAGATACGCTGCGCACACCCGGATTGGTACATCGTGCTTGAACTGTTGCCTCAATTGTTTGGTTGTATTGGATTCCGTTTTCAAAGATTTTTCCAAAATAAAAGATAGTAATATGACTCTGTCCCTCTTGCATGTAACGAACATAGGTAAAACTAGCAAGGTCACTAGTAATAAAATATTTTGCCACATGATTACTTAGTGTGGGTTTCAGGGGGTGTAGCTTATGTTCAGTTGTTTTATACTCACCAGTACTTATAAAAGTGCTGACCCACCAACCGTTTGCTTATTCTCAGGTGCTGGATCGTCCGAGGAAGCGATAGCCGTGTCTCATCCCAAGGAACCGAAAATCTGGAGTCGATGCCTTGAGCCGTATCGAGATTTGCTTTGAGCTGCTTTTGTATAGAGGGATATGATGTATGGAACGGTGTCATTGTAAATCGAGAGAAAGAGAGAGCTTGAGCGAACTGTAACCTCGGCCATGTGCCGCTTGTAACACTTTCGATTATCAATAAAGAGCCTGTTTTTATATGCCATTGTGTTCTTTACTTTTCTGTAATTTATGTGCCGCTGCTTCAGTATTGAATAGCTTACTTGCCCTTGTTCAAAGCTTTGGCCTCGTGCAAGCACATTTTAGGCTTGCACGGCATCACACCCGTGCGAGGACGATCGGTTCCGTATGGACCAAAGCGAGGACGAACGACTCCTGCGGGACCGGGGCGTGACACAATCGGTACCACTAGATCTGATTTGTTCGAACGGATCTCCTACTCATTCCTTACGCCGTGTCGTGTGTATGCTGAGTCAGTCATTAGCGCCTTAGCACGGAACATATTGCTTAAGGCGGGGTACCTTTCAATCCATCATGAATAATGATCTAAGGCTGAGGCAAACTTATACAAGTCGTTATACTTGTTCATGTGGATATTCATTTGCACTAGCATCGAGATCAGCATATCGCGAGTCTGGATCGTGCACATATTCGAAGTGCACCTTAACATATGCACTCCAACCAACTTAGCGATAACGAAGTCTTAGCACTCGAGTTTCATATATCATTGAGTCTTGGATCGTGCACACATTCAAGGCTTCCCTCAAACATATACATTCAACCAAACTTGGAGATGGTGAAATCAGACAAGCTACTTACGAAAATCTCAAGGGTTCTCGTTTATAATTCACAAGGATACTTCTGATAGGGTCAATTTAATCTCAAGTCACTTTCTTCCAACTCAATTCAAGATTTGGACTACAGTTAAGCACGATCTATTTGGTTTACCGACTAGCGTCCATCCGTTCAGGTCAAATATAGCATACGTTACCGTTCCAAGTCTAACCCAAAGTCTTGCTACCCCAGTTCTATAGTTTTTTCAAGCAATATGCTAAAGTCAGTAACACATGTGAATTCACTCGGCACAGGGTCGTCTGCCTAATTACTAGGTCAACTCACAAGGTCATAGGTACAAGTTCAAGCACACGATTCATCGTGCAAATTCGTCGCACGATGCTTGCCCCAATTCCTAGGGTCAAACCATTGTTCATTTACACGGGGTATTCTACCCAAGCTCGTTTAACTCAGATTTCTAAACATCGAATACAGATCATCCTACACACAATACACGTTCGTTTGCATGGGGTTCGAGTCCGTTCAGTAAAATCTACGATATATTCAAGTTGCAAGACAAGCCTAGTTATTTTCATAGTCTATCTCCTCAAGTATATTTGATAAAATCCATATCCATTCCAAGTCTAGACCACCAAACCAAGATTCAATTCTAAACCTTTATTTATAATTCCAAGTCGTTCAACCTGATTCACGTATCCGTTCACGAAACCATCAAGCGTGATTTATTTCAGGTTCTAGGCTAACTTTATCCTCGAAACATTTTTGATCATTTCTATTTCCAAATTTTGTCTTATCGTGTCGAACCAAAATTCAAGACGATCAATCAGTTGTCACGCTCTGGTCTCCCGCAAGTTCGATCACCCTCGTTGGACGTGAGATTACCACGCAAATGCTCCCGCTGGATAATCGTCCTAATCCGGACGTGACACATGTACGAGCATAGAGTTACGCTTGCACAAGACAAGAACGTTTGAACGTTATGATTTTCTTCAAAACGATTAAGACACCTTATCCTTACTCTTTTCCCCATCCAAGTTATATATAAAATCTACTAAGTCATATCCGTTCATGCAGAGATTATAATTCGTCTAGCAAAATCATCCAACTTCAATATTACCGTTCGGTAAATCCATAGTCTACTTCTAGCATTCCTCAACAAACTAAGTTTCAATTATTCAAGCCCAAGTTCATCAATTTTTTGATCGAGTTCGTTTAGAATAATCACCGAACATGTTTCTGTGAGTTCGATCATCCCCGCCGTACGTGAAATCACCACGCCGGCGCTCCCGCAGGATAATCATTCTCGTTGGGACTGATTTCGAATGTTATCGTTCTGAACTTGATTTCAAGATCGTTCTTCCAAACTCCAAGTCAAATCCGATATCGCTTATCTCTTTCATCGAACCACAATATTCATTTTGGGCTAACTTCTATTCGAGCGATATTGTATTCAAGTTCAATCATTTTGTTTTAAATCCGAAATCGCTTGCACGATACTCCAAATTTCGAACAAGTTTCCTTAACCAAGATATTGATTTCCAATTCCATGAATCCCTATTCGATATTAGCCTTATCAGTTATTTAAGACATTCTCCAATCGTTCAATCCGACTATCGCACAAGACCTATGAATCCGTTTGGATATTTCTAAATGATCCATACACCACTCAGAATTGAGTCATCCAATTACACCATATTCAATTTGTATCTTTCGACACAAAATATCATTCGAGCTATTTCCCAAAACCCAAGTATGATTCCCTACGTTCGTCTAAGCGATAAATCAATAACGTTTTTATCAGTTGGCATTCTAAGTCTAACTTGCCATATTCCTGAACGATATTCCGAACTCGTTGCAACTTAGCTTGCACCAAAGGGTCTTGGCTCGCGATACTTAACGTAACATAACCGAAAGGCTGTGTGCATAGCTAACCGTTCGAAAAATATTTGATTTGCACACTAACAGTTGGGTAATCACGTATAGGTATCGGGTTCGCACATATCTTGCAAATCCTAGCACGAGTCTATTCCCGAGGGTCTAGTACAGGTCGGCATAAAGGCCTTAGCATCACGACTTCGTACAAGCAATCATATAATTCACATGCACTTTTTGAAAGTATTTAGACTTATTGTTTGAAATATTCTGTTGGGACATTGAGAGAGAGACTGTGCACATAATCCACAAATTAGCTTTCGAAACTGGAAAAATCGAAACAAAGTCCAAAGGCGTATAGCCAAGCTCGGATACCAATCTGTCATGCCCCGATCTCCCACAGGCTAATCGGCCGTCCCCGCTAGGACGAGAATTACCGTGCCAGCGCTCCCGCGGGACGATCGCTTGACCCATCTGGGTGTGATGCCGCACGAGCGTAAGTCGCGCCCGTGCAAGGCCGTGGTTCATGCTGGCGGTAAGAGGTCTAAGCCACAGAGTCGCACAGATTGTCCGAGTGCAGCGGAATTATAAACGCATAATCGATTGGTAACAAGTTCACAGAGTCGTCAATAGCGGAAGCATTGAATAACACAAGTAGAAGTAAAGCAAACTCTTATTGATATTGAATAAGTGTTACTTCACGCCCCAGTTCCAAAGATAAGGAACTGAGTCACGTGGCAATGGCCAGCAGCACACTTCGGCGGGCATCCCAATCTAATGGGCCCGTCGGAGTGCACCTAAGCTGTAAAGTACAATGAATAACCCAGCACATAACACATAAATAGTGAATCTAAATCTCATCCACAGGCAACATATATAAGAGCACATAGAGGTAATCATAACAACTAATATGCAGAAAGGAAATATCACGAGATAATGTATCATAGTACAAATACTAGAGTAGTCACACGGGAACAAACCCGCTAGTACAAAATACTGGAATAAAAGTAAGCAATGAGATAACTTGGAACGGCATCTGAATCTGGAGAGTAATACCGTTCCAAGGATAGGGTCACCACCAGAGATCAGGCGAAGTCCTCGGGGATGACCTCGTCCTCGGCAATGGATCCTGCTGCTGGATACATACCCGGACCATACTCCTCGCCTAAACCTGGAAGGGAACCAGGTCCTCAGAGGGACGTAATAAGGTACAAAAATACAGCATGCCAAGTATAACAGAAAGTACAAGTGCAACGATGGGGTAATCTAGCATAACCAACTAAGTGAGACACAGTTTAAAGACAATGTTCGACACATGGGCTGTCCAAAATAAAACCGTAGCTCCGGACACGAAAATATACAAGACGTACCGCAGCTCCGGGCAAAGAGTCACACGGGTGATACAACTACTCTAGATACAGGATCACTATAGAAATAGTACATATACATATATAAGCGCGTGCAGAGGAGCCCAAACGTCTAGTAACTGTCTTCCCCTTCCCAAGCGTTCAATGATTGTGCGCTGAACCGGAACCTCTATCCAGCAGTCTCTTCGCACAGAAGTAACTATCAACAAACGCGACCCTAAGGTCGTCCCAGTCTCCAGTCATGATGTCAGTATCAGGATACAGGAAATCTGGCACGATAACAGTGTATGAATGTGTCCTGGGTGACGATATACTCAGGTACGTACATTGAGGTATTACGAACATCTAGCATTCGTTGCAAGACGTTACGACGAACATCTGTACCCGGTTGTGATCCGGACGCAAAGTAATGATCTTAAACAAACACGCGCACAATGTATATAATGAAACAATAAATATCTGTAACTGAAATATAGGGTGGCAAGGTACACTTGCCTGCTTCGGGCTGCTGAAGATGGAGATCCGGTACAACATCCAAGTCCGCAGGTCCCATAGTACCTAGAGACGAGATACAAACTCAATCAATAAACTATCATGTGGCAAACAGGGATATGACACACATCTAAACATATGCTCAGACGCAGCTACAACTCACAGGGACACGACGCTAGGGGGTTGACCAAGGTTGACTAATGGTACGTTACATCAAATCAAAATAATTATCTGTACAATATCATCAAACCCAACCTCAATCTTACTATATTCATCACAATATTCAGTTAATCAAACCCTTATCAAATCCTCAGACATATACAATCTTCCCATTTCTCAATAAAACTACTACGTAATTATGTTCATCATTTTCATCAAACATCAATGAATGGCTACTGGTTCAATATTACACACTACTGCACAATAATCACCTGCTCCTCAATTTCCATCAGTGTTTTCTCATTAAAATATTAGCTCTTATTAGTAATCAATGCTTTGATATCACAACGTCATTTCACAACCAGTTAGATGCATACTTAATATCAAACCCTACTCAAAGCATTAGACATAAACCCTAATTATTAACCTTGCATTTTACCACCAATGTATATAATTCATAACCCCAACCCATGAATATTAAAGCCTTCAAAACCCTAAACTCTCAACTTAGCACTTAATCATCAATCATATATAACATTATTAAACCTAACATCTCTCATGCAAATATATAATCATAACTAGATCTATATTACACTAAAACCCTAAACTTATGCACAAACATAACCCTAAGTAAGTAAGTTACACATATAAACCATAAACAAAATATAAAGCTTTACTACACAAGGAGAGGGGAGGGTTCACCTTGGCGGTGTGGTGGCCGTCTCTGGCCGGAGGGGAGTCGGCCGGATGGTGGCAGTGGGGACTGGAGATGGTGGTGGCGGCGTTGGTGTGTGGTGGTGGCGTTAATGGAGGAAGTGGAGGAGGTGGTGGCGGTAATGGCGAATGGACGAGGGGTGGTGGTCGACTGGAAGTGGCCGGGGTGGCACAGCGGGTGGTGGCGTTGGTGTGTGGAGGTGGTGGTAATGGCGGATGTGGTGGTGGCGTTGGTGTACGGTGGTGGAGAAGTCGGCCGGAGTGGGGGGCTTGGCAGCAATCGGAGTTGGCTCGTGGCAGCGCTGGTGGCCGGAGGGGGAAGATCGGCCGGGTAGTGGTGCCTCTTCAAGGAAGAAGAAGATGAAGAAAGGAAGAAGAAGAAGAAGAAGAAGAAGAAGAAGGAAGAAGTATTTGGTTGTGTATGTAGAAGAGGGAGGAGAGAGAGAGGGGGTGGGGTTTCCCAAGTTTGGGGATTAGGGCCTGCTTGGGAAAGAGTGTGGGAAGAGACTTTTTATAGGAAGTTGTGTGGGGGTTGTGTGGTGTGGATGAGCCCAATTCAAATGGATGGTGAAGATTTGACATGAAGAATTTTCATTCATGGGAGGGGGTGTTGACTAGTCAAAGAATGAGGGTGAGGCTTCTTCATTGGTCTTGACCAATGAGGTTATGACACATATTACAATATTTGCAATTAAGCCCCTTAAATTTGGATATTTGCACAATCACATGAAATGATGCAAAATTTGTGGGAGAAATGGTGTTTGATGTTTTGTAAGGTGAGGGGGTGTCACGTCCCAGTCCCAAAATATCGAAGGACTAGACATGTGGCAATGGCCAGCAGCACACACCGATGGACAAACCCAATTTAATGGATCCATCGGGCATACTTAAGCTGTATTACAACAATCAGGGTTTACTAATCTCATCCACAGAATAAATACATCAATATCATCAAAAGAAAATAAACATCATCCAGTCACAAGTAAATAAAATCGGAGAATAACCCGATATTAAGTCTGTTACAATTGTTCATTTAAACAAGAATTTAAAAGAGTTTATTTGCCATTTAAAACTGAGGATAGAAGAAGCAAATATTCAGGAAAAATCCTCAGCGATCACCTCGTCTTCAGGGTCTGGTACTGTTCCGAGAAGTGCTCATATTCCGTACACCTCAGGATAGATATCCTCTGCTAATCCTGGGGACATAATCCAGATCCAGGTCCTCAGGAGACATAGCAAGGTACAAAATAACTCATGCCAAAATAGATGCAGTGCAGCAATAAATAAAATAATAGGGTAAATAAATAACCAGCTAAGTGATACGCAAGTGAGAGTTTTATTCATACTCGGGCTGAGACTACTATAGGATCTGTCACGACCCGCACCCGGGGTAAGGGTACTAGTCGGAAACAACGCCCAGCCTACGCCGCAGAATCAGCGGTAGAACGCTGTCTAGAAAGTCTATCTAATATAATGAACCACCAAAAGATAGTGTACTCAATCACAGAACTAAGATAGAATGAACACGAATCAGATAAGAATAGAATAGTCATCAACTCAGGAGTTTAAAATAATACATCAATGAGTCTGAAGAGTAACAAAAATAAGCTGGAGACAAATCCAGTACAAAAGAATACTATCATACTACAAGCTACACTCCAGGGTCAACTGTCTCAGTTGGGATAAGTCCCTCTTGAGCCAGGGTCTCCGAATCTAAACCCACAACATCCTGGGGTCCATAATAGGTAGGGTACTCCTCAGTGTCATCTGGAAAAATATATCCAGTCAGGAAAGGAGCAGAGTACATCTCTAACAGCAGTTCTAATCCATGATAAAAACTATGTAACAGTAAATAGCTGTGGATAAACAAGATGCACAAAATAGATACAAGAGATATATAGACAATAAGGAAATACTGGAAAAAAATACAATAATGAACAATATGCCAATGAAACAATAATACTAATGACTAAGTGTGTGAGTACTAGCTTAACATGTGATCGGCTTGGGCAAGATACAATGCGGCCTGGCTAATCATACGTGCGGTGCATGATCAACACTATTCTCTTACCAATACTTTATTCAATAAGGATTTGATCACATATCTATACTAATACTCCCCACCCCCAACTGGTATAATAGATCCAACCACGGTATGCTATGGCACTAGATTCCCCAAGAAGATAGCTAGTCTCCCCGAGAATCGGTGTCTGTACATGTACAAGATAACCAATGAAACAATACTTGCACCATATACACCATATACCAAGGAATAACATCTCATGACGAGATCCGGATATACCAATCCGTGTAACCATAGTATCGAGAGAAACATGTAAATCTACACTAGATACAACGAACATAGAGGATATCATAAATGAGAAACTATCAGAGAATGTACTCGCCTGAAATCCAAAGAACAGTCTCACAGATGTCTGACTCGGTGCCTCGAAGACCTAGATATGGAATACCATATTAAAACAAGGTCCCGAAAAGAGAACAAGTCAAACTAGTCAACTCCTAGGTCAATAAATAAATTCTAAGTCAAAAGTCAACTATGGTCAACTCTAAAGTCAACTAAAGTCAAACCAAGGTCAACCTCACAAGAAATCTATATAAATAATATAGAAATAAAATACAATAATTTAGGAATAAAAATTAGATCCCAAATCATACTCACACAAAGTATACTAATAATACAAATAATACATACTCTAATATAATATATAAACAACCAATATTTATACAAATAAAATAATATATTATTACAAATATTATACCTCACAAAACACATATATATACACATATATATATATACAATAATAATATATAAAATATAATTTAAAACTGTCAAAGCGTCACTGAAAACAGTGAACAAAACAAGATAAAATAAAACAGGTTTAATAGTGACAGTCTTGACTGTCACTGAAAATTCGTCGCAGAAACTCCATATACAAAACCGCTGCTGTCACAGTTTGCTGACAGTTTCAAACTGTCACCAAAAAATGTCGCTGAAAGGTTGCCGCTCAAAACTGCCGCAGCATTAATGACAGATCTGTCATTAATGCTGACCACTGTACAGCGGCTGCTGTTCAGACCAAATAATGACAGTTTCACTGTCATAGAAACCACTGTCACCAAAACAAATAAAAATATAAAATATATATATATATATATATATATAAATATATATATGCAATAATAATCACAATACATATATATAAATAAATAATTATATACTTATATACATATGCATATATAAACTTATAATTAAATACTAATAGTTACAACACATGCACATATTAATGTTCATATTTTACATGGCTAGAAGCACACCTAAAATATATACATTAATATACAAATAATTACATAATAATTATAAATAATATAATTATACAATTAAACACATAAATATATTTTATAAAATATTTATGTATAATTTATACTATTAACATAAGTACATATATAATTACATGCAAGAAAGCTACATATTATATTTGTACATCATATTAGCACACACAAAAATATATAGATCTATGCTACAATAATTACTATAATAAATACACAAAATAAATATATAATATCTATATATATTTACTAATTATATTAAAGAATTTAAACCATACATAATTAGATCTATTCAAAAATCCACACAATTGGAGAGTATCACACCGTATCCCACTAGATCTAGGATACGCATGTGACACGAGTCCAACACACAACCAATTGCACCCCAAAGGATACAAACAAATCACAAATAATATTTATAAATAAATCAAAGTGTCAAAAGTAGATCTATGTGTCCGTGTCAAAATACGACATGTTCAAAGCCCCGTGTCGGAGGGAAAACTCCCAAAATGACACGTATCACCAAATAGTTGGGATACGAACCATATGTACCAAATTATGGACACGACACTAGCCCCAAACACATAATCTCATGTCCAATTGATCTATAGGATCAATTGATACACACAACAAAATGTAAATTCGGAATTCCAACAAAATTAACACAAAAAGCACCATAACTTTCTCCATGGGTCTCCTATGAACACAAAACAAAGTCCTATGGGTAGTACATACATATAGGTTTATTTTACATGATTAAATCTCAGATTTAGAAGCTATTTAAATGGGAAAATCTGAATTATACCTATTGGGAGATGGATTCCCAATGAAACCTCCAATTGAGAAGAACTTGCTTCCAAATTGTAGATCCTTGCTCCTCTTTGTAGATCCTTGCTTCCTCCTTCTAGATCCTTGCTTCTCAACTTTCTAATGGTGAATTGGGAAGAATTTGGGATGAATTTGGTAGGAAATTGGAATGGGAAGGAGGGAATTTGGGAGTGGAAAATTCTAGATCTAGATTTGGAATGAGAATAAGAGGAGAGAGAAATTTCCCCCCTCTTTTAATAGGCCAGCCTTGCCCCTCTCCCAAGCAATTGTAAAATGTCCAATGTACCCCTTGGGGCCTCTCATAAAGAAATAATTAAGGAAGGAAGCTTCTAGTCTAATCACTTAATTAATTTAATCCATCTCCTTAACTATGGACTTTCTAAATGGGCCAAATCTAACTATTTAATTCGTGTTGGTCCATGGGTCCAAACTACACTAGTTGGGTCCACTAAAATAAGTCCAAAATAATTAAATAACATCCAACAACAATTAAATAATATAACAAAAATTATTTACCATGCACAATATTTATTTAAATAGGAAATTACTAAAATACCCTTTTTTCTAAAATGTGGTAGTGACAAGTCTACCCTCCTTAAAATAATTTCGTCCTCGAAATTCAAAGACGAAAACTACTCCCAGAAAAACACAAAACAGAACTAAAGAATCACAACTAACTAATGAACAGAACATAACAATGAACAGAACATAACTAGAATAACATACCTCAAGGTACAAACAAATATGGATAACGCTCTCGCATGTCATCCTCTCTCTCCCAGGTAGACTCCCCCGGAGAGTGATGCCTCCATGCGACACGCACCAAAGGAATAGTCTGGTTCCTCAGCACCTTCTCTCTCCGATCCAGAATCTCAACTGGCTGCTCTGGATATCTAAGAGTATGGCCCACCTCTATCTCCGAGTGATCCAATACATGACTAGGATCTGCCACGTATCGTCTCAACTGTGACACATGAAACACGTTGTGCACTCCCTCCAATGCAGGTGGCAAGTCTAGTCTATAAGCAACTGCACCGACCCTCTCTAGAATAGTGAAAGGTCCGATGAATCGCGGACTAAGCTGTCCGCCTCCACCGAAGCGAATCGTGCCTCGTGTCGGAGAAATCCTCAGAAACACCAAACCACCCACCTAGAACAAAACACCATCTTAAGAACTTAACCTATAACAAACAAGAACAAGCACAAACAAAATCTAAACTATACCTCAAACTCCAAAGGTCTCCGATGGCTATCGGCCCAATGCCGCTGTCTGTCCTGCGCCACTCGAAGTCTGTCTTTGATCAAATGAACCTTCTCCGCTGCATCCACAACCATCTCTGGCCCAAGCAAAATTCTCTCTCCAACATCGTCCCAAGACAAAGGAGTACGACACCTCCGACCATATAGAGCTTCAAAAGGTGACATCTCTATACTGGCCTGGTAACTGTTGTTGTAAGCAAACTCTACCAAATGGAGATGGTCCTCCCAAGAACCCCCGAAATCTAGTACACAAGTGCGCAATATATCTTCGAGAGTCTGGATAGTCCTCTCTGACTGCCCATCTGTCTGGGGATGATATGCAGTACTGAACTTGAGCTGAGTGCCCAAACTCTCCTGCAAACTCCTCCAGAAATGAGAAGTGAAACGACTATCTCGATCTGAGACTATGCTGACGGGAACTCCGTGTATCCTAAGGATCTGCCTCACATACATCTCTGCCAGCTTCTCCGTAGACAAACCCACCTTGAAAGGCAAAAAGTGGGCCGACTTGGTCAATCTATCAACAATGACCAAATCGCGTCTTTTCCTCCTGGAGATCGTGGAAGTCCGGACACAAAATCTATAGTAATGTGTTCCCACTTCCACTCTGGAATGGGTAATGGCTGAAGTAACCCTCCTGGCCTCTGCCTCTCGGCTTTCACCTGCTGGCACACTAAGCATCTGGATACAAACTGTGCCACTTCCCTCTTCATGCCATACCACCACACACTCTCTCGCATATCCCGATACATCTTGTTAGCACCTGGATGTATGGAATACTGAGAGCGATGCGCTTTCTGCAACACCTCCTCGCGTAACTCCCCACTAGGCACACACAATCTAACTCCATGCCTCAAGGATCCATCCTCTGCAATAGTGAAATCATCCTCTAATCCTGCTCTCACCTGAGCTCTGATACTCCTCAAAGATACATCATCATACTGTGCTGCCTTAATCCTGTCCATCAAATCTGAGTGTATCTGCAATCCCCACATCTGCATAGCACACCCAGGAACAATCACCTCAATGCCCAAGCTCTCCAAGTCCTCCAACAGATATCGATCCTGCGTCAAGAACATAGCTACCGGATACCTGCTCAAAGCATCGGCAACTACATTGCCTTTCCCAGGATGATATTGCAAAGAGATATCAAAATCCTTCATCAATTCCAACCACCGACGCTGCCTCATGTTCAACTCCTTCTGCGTGAAAACGTACTTCAAGCTTTTGTGGTCTGTGAAGATCTCCACACGCTCTTCGTACAAATAATGTTTCCACAACTTCAGGGCGAATATGACAGCTGTCAACTCCAAATCATGGGTAGGATAGTTCTTTTTATGAGGACGCAATTGCCTGGATGCATAGGCAATCACTTTTCCATGCTGCTGAAGAACACAACCTAAACCCTTCCCCGATGCATCACTATAAATAGTGAAACCTCCGGACCCTGATGGCAACGTCAAAATAGGAGCAGACGTCAACCTCTTCTTCAACTCCTCAAAAGCAACCTGATAATCCTCCGTCCAAACAAACTCCACATCCTTCCTTGTGAGTCTGGTCATCGGCTCGGCAATCCTCGAAAAATCTTGCACAAACTTCCTGTAATAGCCTGCCAATCCCAAGAAACTCCTGATCTCTGCTACTGAACTCGGAGTCTTCCAAGATTCCACTGCTGAAATCTTCTTCGGATCCACTGAAATACCATCACCAGTCACAACATGCCCCAAGAATTCTACTTTGTCCAAGAAAAACTCATATTTGGACAACTTTCCATACAGCTTCTCCTTCCTCAGCACATCCAACACAATCCTCAAATGCTTCTCATGCTCCTCCGGTGTCCTCGAGTATATGAGTATGTCGTCGATGAACACCACCACGAACTTGTCAAGGTACTGGTGGAACACCTTGTTCATCAAGTTCATAAATACCGCCGGTGCATTAGTCAAACCAAACGGCATCACCATAAACTCGTACTGACCATACCGAGTTCTAAAAGCAGTCTTCGATATGTCCTCCGGCTTCACCTTCACTTGATGGTAGCCTGATCTCAAATCTATCTTAGAAAACACCTTCGCACCACTCAACTGATCAAACAGATCATCAATCCGTGGCAAAGGATACTTATTCTTGATAGTGAGATTATTCAAAGCCCTGTAATCAATGCACATGCGCACCGATCCATCCTTCTTCGGTACAAACAATACCGGGGCTCCCCAAGGTAAAGAACTCGATCTGATAAACCCCTTATCCTGCAATTCGTCCACCTGCTTCTTCAACTCGACCAGCTCGCTGTTGTTTACTCTATAGACATGTTGCAAAATTGGTTCTGCACCTGGCACCAAGTCTATAGAAAATTCAATATCTCGATCTGGTGGCAATCCTGGCAATTTCTCAGGAAACACATCCAAGAATTCTGCTATCAACGGATGTGGCAACTCCTTGTCTTCTACCATAGCTCCACAAATAATGCCTTCTTCCTGCTCCGCAGCTCCTCTAGTAAACTCGAACTCTGGCTCTCCTGGCGGACCAAACAAAACTCTACCTCCTCTACAGTCTATGCTAGTACGGTGCCTACTCAACCAATCCATCCCAAGTACAATGTCATAGCTTGAAAGTGGCATTACAAGTAGACACGCACTCAACTCCCGGCCTCCCAGAGTAACTCTCCGATCCTTGCAAATATCATTAACCAGGATAATGCCTCCCCCGGTCATGATCTTGCAAGTCCTAAGCAAAGACTCAACTACCAAACCATGCTTCAGAGCAAAAGAAACAGATACAAAACTATGGGAAGCACCACTATCAAACAAAGCTAAAGCTGGAATGGAATCAAGAAGAATAGAACCTGCGATGACATCTCCTGTGGGTTCCTCCTCTTCGACGGTTATAGCAAACGCTCGTCCCTGCCGAGCACCTCCCTGCTGTTGATGCTGGACAAAATGCTGCTGCTGTGTTGAAAGCGGTCCCCTCGGCTGTGCTGCAAGTGGTCTCGTCTGTGTCCTCGGAGCTGGAGCTGCTCCTTGAACTGCACGACGAGGACACTCCCTCGATTGATGCCCTTCAGTACCACAATACAAACAAACTCCTAGCCTCCTCCTGCAAACTTCCCAGATGTGGCCGGGCTTCTTGCAGAAGTTGCATGGAGCCTGCTGTAACTGCCTCTGCTGCTGAGGTGCCTAGTGAAAAGGCGCTCTAGCTGGAGTCTGGTTCTGCTGTGGCTGCTGGAAAGGTCTGGACTGGAAATGAGGACGTTTGGCAGATACTGCACTGCCGTTGGCCCCCAGAAAAGAATTACGGTCTCTCTTGGTCTTTAAACCCAGATCTCGCTCAACCTTGCGTGCCTCCGCAAGTATCTCCGAGTATGTCTCATAAAAAGACGGAATGAGAATCTTTACCTCCCAGTTTAGACCCTCTCGGAAACGAATAGCTCGAACCTCCGGCTCCCTCACCAAGTACTCTGTAAATCGGCTCAACCTACCGAACTCCGCAGCGTATTCCTCCACAGACATGCTTCCCTGAATAAGACTCTCAAATTGTCTCCCCAAGTCAAGCCTGTCTATCCGAGCGAAAAACTTCTTCTTGAAAAGGTCCTTGAATACCTCCCAAGATTGTCCTGCGTCAACTAGAACCGGCTCATTCCTGAACCAAGTGCGAGCGACGTCGAACAGTTGAAGTCCTACCGCCTCAACCTTTAGATCTTCAGAAAGACGGGACACCCTCATAAGACGCTCAATGTCCTCGAGCCAATCATCAGCATAGACGATGCCCTCCGTCCCTTTGAAAACCCTAGGCTCCAGTTTCTTGAAGTCCTGAATGTTGCCTGGCCGAAGCTGAGCAACTTGAGGAACAACCTGCTGCTGGATCGGAACTCCTCTCTCAACTACAGCACGAGCAAGCTGATGAGCACTCTCGATGCCCTGTCGTAGAACGTCGGTCTGCCTCTGATGTGCCTCTGACTGAGCCCTCTGTGCCTCGAGCATCTCACGAAACAGTGTAAACATCTGTGACGCCTCTGCTGGCACAGGAGGTGGAGGTGGAAGCCCCTCAGATACAGCTGGTACAGTCCTCTGAGTAGGTGGTGGACCTCCGAAAGCAGCTGATACTCCAATCACCGGAGAAGTGACTGGTGCAGGCCCTCGGGATGTCGCAGACCTCTCAGAAGCTGCTCTCCCTTGCTGTGATCTAGTCTTAGGCGGCATCCTGAGACAAAGCGAAAGAAAGAATCAATATGGCACAAGATGTAAGACATCAAGGAAAGGACAGTTTAAGAGATCAAGTATCAACGTCAAAGGAAAATAGTTGAATCAAAAGAATTTTCCTAGATGTGATTGAGTATTTCAGCCTATATCCTATATCCTATTGCAGGATCGCAGTAGTACAACTAAGTTGTCGCACTACCACGACATCACATTGTCACGTCCCAGTCCCAAAAATACGTAGGACTAGAACACGTAAGCATGCCAGCCGCATGGATATGGCAACTCCAATATATGGAAACCAAATCCATACGTACGCTGTAATATGAATATAAAATCCACAAGTGGTATAAAATGTAATACAAGTCACAGGGTAAAATCTAAATCTCATCCACCAAAATCATATAGAAATAAATAACCAGTATTTATGAAACTAGATCTCAATAAGAAGTATCTAAGGATGATAGTTGGATGGAAACAAATCCACTACCAACTCGAATATAAGAGCAAATACAATATGAGTACAACACCACAACACAATATAAGAATACCAGCTATCCATCACAGCTCGAAGAGAAGACATCCTCGGATCACATATAACCATCCAAATCTGCGCTCCTGTAAATACTCAAAAAAAGATACACCTGGCAGCGGACCAGGTCCTCAGAGGGACGTAACAAGATACAGAAAATACGAGCCAATTTGAATACAGTAAACATGCATATGGTTTGAAAATAGATAAGTACGCTGTACAAGACAATCTATATGAATGCAAATGAGGACAACTTTTTGACGTATGGGCAAGGGTAGTCTACTCGATCTAAGCCTCACAACTCACACACCCGTCTAGAACATCAGAAATCGACATACCTCTGGGGTAGCGACCAGCGCGACTCTACAGAAATCGACATACCTCTGGGGTAGCGACCAGCGCGACACACGTCCGTAGTGCGAACTATATACTACGGTTTATCAGAGTGGTTAAAAGCCCATAAGCCTAATGATTGTCCTCCCATGATACTAGGTGCCATGTGTGTGTCAACATATCTAATACATAGTAATTACTGGAGAAAAACTACACATGCAAGAACTATACAGAAATAAAATAAATAAAAAGAAATATAAATAGCATGCAAAGTACTGTAAACAATTTGGCAAGGTATCTTGCCTGGGGTCCTGCTGCTGGTATGAATCAGGGTCCAAGTCACAGTCCAAATAGCCTATGTATTACAAATTTATCACGTCAAAAGATAATTTATTTTAATTTATTTAATTCTGGAATAGTTACTTTAAAATCCTATTTTAATCTTATTATTCTGATTTTTATGTTAATTCTTAATTTTGTCCAAAGAAACTGAATTTTATCAACTCGAGACTCATGGCACGCAAATCGAGGCGATCTGTTGACCAAAAAGTCAACCGATACAAACTCGACTTTCATGCATGATTTTCTGTAGATTTCAGCATCTAATACATAACATGCAAGAACTATACAGAAATGAAATAAATAAAAAGAAATATAAATAGCATGCAAAGTACTGTAAATAATTTGGCAAGGTATCTTGCCTGGGGTCCTGCTGCTGGTATGAATCAGGGTCCAAGTCACAGTCCAAATAGCCTATGTATTACAAATTTATCACGTCAAAAGATAATTTATTTTAATTTATTTAATTCTGGAATAGTTACTCTAAAATCCTATTTTAATCTTATTATTCTGATTTTTATGTTAATTCTTAATTTTGTCCAAAGAAACTAAATTTTATCAACTCGAGACTCATGGCACGCAAATCGAGGCGATCTGTTGACCAAAAAGTCAACCGATACAAACTCGACTTTCATGCATGATTTCCTGTAGATTTCAGCATAAAAAACATACTGGAATTTACGGCTCGTCTGAATTCAAATTCGTTTGAGAATTATGGTACATACAAATTTTGTATTGTGCACCGATGGTTAAATTCTAACCTAGAAGTTCTACAGAATTAACAGTATATAAATACTTCAAATTAAATTCTGAAAAAAATATATGTCGATGATCTCGACATTAGCTTTCCGAAACTTTAAACGATTCATGATTCTGATTCCTGGTTCTCCCGAAATCGCGAAAACATCGAAACACGTCTATTTTCGGACATACTGTGCTCTACGAATTTTCCAGAATTTAATACTCATAATTTCATAAAAAAAATTATATAATCAGAAAGCTAACCTCATTATCGTTCTAACAAAAAAAACTTGAGCGCGTTTGGAGTCCAGAGCTAGGAGATATCGTCTTTTTAATTCGTCATAACTAGTAGAAAATGAGGCTGAATTTATGACGAATTTTGACTATTTTTGGACGAAAAAGAGAGGAATTTGGGGAAAAAAATATGAAGGATGAGGTATTTATAATGGTGGAGACTACTTAATTAAATACAACTAGGATTGGTTAATTTTGATAGGATTATGATGAATTTAAATAAGGATATGATATACATTAAGTTGTATTCCTAGTAGGTTCATGATTTGAATTAATTTAAAGTAGAGTTTGAATCTATCTCAATAATTTATAATCTTAAATATAATTAAAGATAATACAAATAATTTATAAAATCTTATTAATATCTATTAACACTAAATTATCATCTATCTAATATTAAGACTATATATATCCAAATAAATCCTAATTAATTTTAAAAATCTAAAATAACCTAAAAATGATTCTAAATAAATATTTATATAAGTAAATATATCAAGAAATTTATTTGCTAATTAAATAACAGAATACTCTAAAGAAATTCAATACCTATAATAATATAAAATATACACAAAATATCTATTTTGGGTGAGGGGGTTTACACACATACTTGTGAAGCTAGACCTGCATGGACCACCACCAAAAATGTGTCACGACCCGCACCCGGGGTAAGGGTACTAGTCGGAAACAACGTCCAGCCTACGCCGCAGAATCGGCGGTAGAACGCTGTCTAGAAAGTCTATCTAATATAATGAACCACCAAAAGATAGTGTACTCAATCACAGAACTAAGATAGAATGAACACGAATCAGATAAGAATAGAATAGTCATCAACTCATGAGTTTAAAATAATACACCAATGAGTCTGAAGAGTAACAAAAATAAGCTGGAGACAAATCCAGTACAAAAGAATACTATCATACTACAAGCTACACTCCAGGGTCAACTGTCTCAGTTGGGATAAGTCCCTCTTGAGCCAGGGTCTCCGAATCTAAACCCACAACATCCTGGGGTCCATAATAGGTAGGGTACTCCTCAGTGTCATCTGGAAAAATATATCCAGTCAGGAAAGGAGCAGAGTACATCTCTAACAGCAGTTCTAATCCATGATAAAAACTATGTAACAGTAAATAGCTGTGGATAAACAAGATGCACAAAATAGATACAAGAGATATATAGACAATAAGGAAATACTGGAAAGAAATACAATAATGAACAATATGCCAATGAAACAATAATACTAATGACTAAGTGTGTGAGTACTAGCTTAACATGTGATCGGCTTAGGCAAGATACAATACGGCCTGGCTAATCATACGTGCGGTGCATGATCAACACTATTCGCTTACCAATACTTTATTCAATAGGGATTTGATCACATATCTATACTAATACTCCCCACCCCCAACTGGTATAATAGATCCAACCACGGTATGCTATGGCACTAGATTCCCCATGAAGATAGCTAGTCTCCCCGAGAACCGGTGTCTGTATATGTACAAGATAACCAATAAAACAATACTTGCACCATATATACCATATACCAAGGAATAACATCTCATGACGAGATCCGGATATACCAATCCGTGTAACCATAGTGTCGAGAGAAACATGTAAATCTACACTAGATACAACGAACATAGAGGATATCATAAATAAAAAACTATCAGAGAATGTACTCGCCTGAAATCCAAAGAACAGTCTCACAGATGTCTGACTCGGTGCCTCGAAGACCTAGATATGGAATACCACATTAAAACAAGGTCCCGGAAAGAGAACAAGTCAAACTAGTCAACTCCTAGGTCAATAAATAAATTCTAAGTCAAAAGTCAACTATGGTCAACTCTAAAGTCAACTAAAGTCAAACCAAGGTCAACCTCACAAGAAATCTATATAAATAATATAGAAATAAAATACAACAATTTAGGAATAAAAATTAGATCCCAAATCATACTCACACAAAGTATACTAATAATACAAATAATACATACTCTAATATAATATATAAACAACCAATATTTATACAAATAAAATAATATATTATTACAAATATTATACCTCACAAAACACATATATATACACATATATATATATATATATACAATAATAATATATAAAATATAATTTAAAACTGTCAAAGCGTCACTGAAAACAGTGAACAAAACAAGATAAAATAAAACAGGTTTAATAGTGACAGTCTTGACTGTCACTGAAAATTCGTCGCAGAAACTCCATATACAAAACCGCTGCTGTCACAGTTTGCTGACAGTTTCAAACTGTCACCAAAAAACGTCGCTGAAAGGTTGCCGCTCAAAACTGCCGCAGCATTAATGACAGATCTGTCATTAATGCTGACCACTGCACAGCGGCTGCTGTTCAGGCCAAATAATGACAGTTTCACTGTCATAGAAACCACTGTCACCAAAACAAATAAAAATATAATATATATATATATATATAAATATATATATGTAATAATAATCACAATACATATATATAAATAAATAATTATATACTTATATATATATGCACATATAAACTTATAATTAAATACTAATAGTTACAACACATGCACATATTAATGTTCATATTTTACATGGCTAGAAGCACACCTAAAATATATACATTAATATACAAATAATTACATAATAATTATAAATAATATAATTACACAATTAAACACATAAATATATTTTATAAAATATTTATGTATAATTTATACTATTAACATAAGTACATATATAATTACATGCAAGAAAGCTACATATTATATTTGTACATCATATTAGCACACACAAAAATATATAGATCTATGCTACAATAATTACTATAATAAATACACAAAATAAATATATAATATATATATATATTTACTAATTATAATTGAAGAATTTAAACCATACATAATTAGATCTATTCAAAAATCCACACAATTGGAGAATATCACACCGTATCCCACTAGATCTAGGATACGCATGTGACACGAGTCCAACACACAACCAATTGCACCCCGAAGGATACAAACAAATCATAAATAATATTTATGAATAAATTAAAGTATCAAAAGTAGATCTATGTGTCTGTGTCAAAATATGACATGTTCAAAGCCCCGTGTCGGAGGAAAAACTCCCAAAATGACACGTATCACCAAATAGTTGGGATACGAACCACATGTACCAAATTATGGACACAAAACTAGCCCCAAATTCATAAGCTCATGTCCAATTGATCTATAGGATCAATTGATACACACAACAAAATGTAAATTCGGAATTCCAACAAAATTAACACAAAAAGTACCATAACTTTCTCCATGGGTCTCCTATGAACACAAAACAAAGTCCTATGGGTAGTACATACATATAGGTTGATTTTATATGATTAAATCTCAGATTTAGAAACTATTTAAATGAGAAAATCTGAATTATACCTATTGGGAGATGGATTCCCAATGAAACCTCCAATTGAGAAGAACTTGCTTCCAAATTGTAGATCCTTGCTCCTCTTTGTAGATCCTTGCTTCCTCCTTCTAGATCCTTGCTTCTCAACTTTCTAATGGTGAATTGGGAAGAATTTGGGATAAATTTGCTAGGGAATTGGAATGGAAATGGAGGGAATTTGGGAGTGAGAAATTCTAGATCTAGATTTGGAATGAGAATGAGAGGAGAGAGAAATTTCCCCCCTCTTTTAATAGGCCGGCCTTGCCCCTCTCCCAAGCAATTATAAAATGTCCAATGTACCCCTTGGGGCCTCTCATGAAGAAATAATTAAGGAAGGAAGCTTCTAGTCTAATCACTTAATTAATTTAATCCATCTCCTTAACTATGGACTTTCTAAATGGGCCAAATCTAACTATTTAATTCATGTTGGTCCATGGGTCCAAACTACACTAGTTGGGTCCACTAAAATAAGTCCAAAATAATTAAATAACATCCAACAATAATTAAATAATACAACAAAAATTATTTACCATGCACAATATTTATTTAAATAGGAAATTACTAAAATACCCTTTTTCCTAAAATGTGGTAGTGACAGGATCAGTATCAGAGAAACCTATAGCAGTATTCTCTCGAAGGGCCAGAACTTGCGCCAAAGCTCTGTATCAGAGACTAAGATACCTCCAGATGACAATATTTATAATATAATCAGCCTTTGATATGGTAATACTCTTTCCACCCAATGTAATCTCACGTCACAGTTTATGATGTACATGTTACGCAAGATCAAAACTAATGCAACAAGTCAGGATAAAATCTAAGCATGTAAAGATGTATATGTCATAAACCTGTATCCTATACAGAATAACCTTGAATATTTCAGGAAGATTCTGTCTCGTGATTCGTGTCAGGTGTCCTGGGTATAATGTACTTGATATGGCAAGTACGAGAATGTAAATGTCACGATATCCATCTCTAGGTGACGTTACACAACTCCGCGTACGGTGTTGGCACCCGACTATTAATCGGACGCTAAGTAAGTCACACGGTCCTAGGTTAAGTATATACAACAAATATATAAGTCAAGGAATTAAGTAGCAAAAACTGCATAATTTGGCAAGGTACACTTGCCTGGGGTTCTGTCTCCAACTGTAGCTCTGACCTCAGCGGGATTTGCAGGAAGTTCTCTGGTTGCTTAAATAGACATCACCATCAGATCCAAAAAATATCAAATAGCTAGAAACGCCTGTCCTTGAGTCCAATTTGGACACAGGGACAAAAATAATATTTTCAGGTCCAAGCGGGGTCTACATATAGGCCGCTTTGTACCAAAAAATGTGTCAGGAATAAAGGTCTCCAAATCTACCAAACTTAGTGTCAACAGGTCCAGAACGTTGATACGAACCCAACGGAACTTCCAGAATTGGATTCCGATGAGCCGATCACAAAATCGCCCCGTCAAGTGGAGCCGTGGGGCCCACGACACTTGATTTTGTCAACGTTCTCAGAATCGAACCAAACTTGGGTCACAGGACCAGCGTATTTCTATGAGTCCGATGGCACAAGTTTTGTTTTGATCCGACGTGTGTACACTAAGTTACAGCGAGATTCAGAACAGGCGGATACGGGATGTTGTCGGCGGATACGCGTTGATTCCGGTGTGCACGCAAATCCAAATCAACTTCTGCGAAATCCCGCACGTCCATATCTACGGCGCGCACGTTTCGGTGAAGACCGCACGCGACCAAGTCATCCCGTTTGATGGGGCGCACTCAGCTCCGGGGTAAAACAGGACGTTAGTTTTCCTATTTTTGGATCGCAGTTTGCGATCACCACAGGACGCGACGCACCGAGCGGGTTGCACGGGCATCGAGAGGGTCACGCAGGGTTCGTGTCACAATAGACGGGACAGAAAATGGAGCAACGAGAAGAAAAAAATGGGTACCTGAACAGGGCTTCGCAAACCGGGTTTTCATGTATCCGAGGCGACACGACGCGACACGGTGCTGCTGTGTCCGGGCTGTGTCCGGCCTAGGGTTTGATGTGAGAGATGGCCGGAGCTTCGCTGTGTCTGGCCGGAGCTAAGGGAGGCGGAGGATCTTGGTGGAGGCGTGGCGGCGTCGTCGGCGAGGTCCGATCAGGGGACAGCTGAGCAGGGGGAGGAAGTGGAAGAGGTGGTGGTTATGGGGGTCTGGCCGGAGACTGCTGGAGTCCGACGGGGAGTGGTGGTCGAGGAAGATGAGGTCGGGGGTGGGTCAACTGCTGGGTGGTGGAGGTTCAAGGTCAGACGGTGGCTGGGCGCTGCAAGGGTGCTGCGGGGAGACGGCTGGAGGCTAGGGTTTCGGGCAGAGGCGGCTGGGGAGCCGGAGGCGGAGGGGGCTCGGGAAGGGTCGTCGGGGAAGACGCGGGGCGGAGGAGGAGGGGTTTTTATAGGGGACCGAGGGAGAGGGAGAGGCGGCCGGTGCGGGGAGGGAAATCGAAGCGGCGGGAGGTTGCGGGAAAGAGGAGGCGGAGCGGCGTAGGAGACGCGAAGCGGCGCGGGGTGCCGGAGCGGCGCGGCGGCGGGGGTCGGTTACAGGGAAGATAGAGGGTTTCGGTGGCGGGCCGGGTCGGGTCGGGTCGGGTCGGGTCGGGTCGGGTCGGGTCGGTCGGATCCGACCCGTTAGGGTCTAGGAGCGGTTCAGACCGGGGCGGTTCGGTTGGACCGGGTTCAGGCCGGTTCAACCCGGTTTGAGCCCGGTTTGTTTGGTTTTTAATTAAAATAGGGTTTTAGGTCTTTTAAAAATGTTTTCGGGGTCCAATAAATTCCTTGAAAATTACCCTATGTCTAGTTTTTCATTTTACACCAGAAAATATTATTTCCATAATATTTTAATATTATTTCCATAATATTTTAATATTATTTAATAACATTTAAAAATCATTTAAATTCAAAATACCTTAGTTTTAATTAGAAAAAAATTCTAAAAAATTACAGAAAATTATGAAAAATCTATTTTAAAAATCCTGAAAAATCAGGGGGTTTACAATCTACCCCCTTAAGAGGATTGCGTCCTTGTAATCAAAGAATAACCAGTCAACAGAGATAACACGGTTGTAACATTATTCGAAGCACATTACTATCAAGAAGAATCAAGGTTGAGAGTTTTAAAACACATAGGAAAATTTATTTCCTTAAGCAATGGAAGTTATGAAATTTCCCGAATGAAGGAAATCTAGAAAATTACAGTTTTTAGAAAACCAGTTTATCATTTATAAAAACATATTAGATTAACATTTATAAAACATTCTAGGTTATCAATAGGTTATCTATTATTAATATGTTAAAACTGTCAGGTTAAGTCTAAGGTCACGAACCAGCAGGCACGAACTATAGCAAATCTAGAAGCAGATAACTATGAAAAAAACTTACGCGCATTAGCTACTCCAAGAGTCTGAGCATCCTCCAAAGTCATCACGAAAGCTTGTCCGCGTCCTTGAGGTGGTGCCCTCTGTTGTTGCTGGGCTTGCTGGAAGGGTGCTGCTCGAGGTGCCAAGGGTGGCCTTGGTTGATACCCTCCTGGTGCTGGTAGTGCTTGTTGGTTTGCCCTTGGTGTTCCTTCTCCACGTTCAGGGCAATCCCTTACTGAATGCTGACGGGATTCGCATGCTAAACACAATCCTAATCTGCGTCGGCATTCCTTGGCGAGATAGCCTGCTTTGCCACAATAGTGACAAGTAGAAAGGACTATTACTTGTGGTGTAGATGCTTTCTGCTGTTGGTGTAGGTGAGGTCTCTTTGCAGCTTCTTCTTGTGGTACTCTGGTTGTTGCTGATGTGGAAGGCCGCTTCAGACTGGTCTCTCTCCTGGTGACGCGCTCCATGCGTCGGACTGCAGCAAGGACGTCCGAGTAAGATGTAGGTGCCACAGATCCAATTAGTTTCTGTAGCTCAAAGTTTAGTCCGTCGAAGAACTTCTCAGCCTTCTCTTCTTCTATCGGGATCAAGGTTGGGGCGAAGTGACTTAGACGAATGAACTCAGCATTGTACTCTTCCACCGTCATAGTATCCTGAGTGAGGCGATTGAACTTGTCCCGAAGTTCTGATCGAGCGATAGCCGGATTGTACATCTCCTGAAAGAGTCTAGAGAACTCCTCCCAAGTAACTCGGTCTGGTCCGAGTCGTGTCTCCTCAGATAGCCACCAGTGATGAGCATTGTCTATCAATTGCATTCTGACGGCAGTCATCCAACGTTCTCTTGAAAGCTCAGCTGCTTCTAATTGATGTTGAGTGTTGGTGAGCCATTCATGAACTTCTGTGGGCTCCTCATTGCCTGAGAAGGTACGGGGCTTCAGATGGCAAAAATCGGTGATAGAGCCCGTCGTTGGCCGTCGAGCCAGTAGGTTGGCCTGCTCCAGTGCAGTTACTATGTTGTTCCTCAAGTAATCCGCATCGCGACGCTGAGCATCGTGTTGGACTTGTTGCTGGGCTTGCATCATTGCGTAGATCATTTAGAATATCTGTTGCCCGTCAATAGGCTGCCCTTATGGGAATACGGGCATTGGTGGAACGAACTGGCGGAGGTGGGATGTCATCACGTCGGAACCTTGGATTATGCTGGGCTGCTTGATCGCTTTGAGAAGATTGTCCTCTATTCTCCGGTGTTACTCCTTCATCGTAGGTGACCACAGCATCGTGCGGTATACCTAAGAGATTCTCATCGCCGATTCTCGGATCCATTGCTCTGTATCAAAAATAAACTATAAGAGGCGCACAGGAATCAAGGCAAGATGCAAGTCAAAATTTTAATTTGAATCCGATATAGATATCAAGAACGATTCAAGCAAGTGGATGAGATCCTTATCCTATTCTTATTGCAGGCATATTCGGTCCCTAAGTTGAAACCGAACAATTTAGTCGTTGACCTGCATGGGCCACCACAAAAACCATGTCACGCCCCAGTCCCAAAATATCGAGGGACTAGACACGTGGCAATGGCCAGCAGCACACACCGATGGACAAACCTAATTTAATAGATCCATCAGGCATACTTAAGCTATATTATAACAATCAGGGTTTACTAATCTCATCCACAAAATAAATACATCAATATCATCAAAAGAAAATAAACATCATCCAGTCACAAGTAAATAAAATCGGGGAACAACCCGATATTAAGTCTGTTACAATTGTTCATTTAAACAAGAATTTAAAAGAGTTTATTTGCCATTTAAAACTGAGCATAGAAGAAGCAGATGTTCAGGAAAAATTCTCAGCGATCACCTCATCTTCAGGGTCTGGTACTGTTCCGAGAAGTGCTCATGTTCCGTATACCTCATGATAGATATCCTCTGCTAATTCTGGGGACATAATCCAGATTCAGGTCCTCAGGGGACATAGTAAGGTACAAAATAACTCATGCCAAAATAGATGCAGTGCAGCAATAAATAAAACAATAGGGTAAATAAATAACCAGCTAAGTGATATGCAAGTGAGAGTTTTATTCATACTCGGGCTGAGACTACTATAGGATCAGTGTCGGAGAAACCTATAGTAGTATTCTCTCGAAGGGCCAGAACTTGCGCCAAAACTCTGTATCAGAGACTAAGACACCTCCAGATGACAATATTTATAATATAATCAGCCTTTGATATGGTAATACTCTCTCCACCCAATGTAATCTCACGTCACAGTTCACGTTGTACATATTACGCAAGATCAAAACTAATGCAACAAGTCAGGATAAAATCTAAGCATGTAAAGATGTATATGTCATAAACCTGTATCCTATACAGAATCACCTTGAATATTTCAGGAAGATTATGTCTCATGATTCATGTCAGGTGTCCTGGGTATAATGTACTTGATATGGCAAGTACAAGAATGTAAATGTCACGATATCCATCTCTAGGTGACGTTACACAACTCCGTGTACGGTATTGTCACCCGAATATTAATCAGACGCTAAGTAAGTCACACGGTCCTAGGTTAAGTATGTACAATAAATATATAAGTCAAGGAATTAAGTAGCAAAAACTGCAGAATTTGGCAAGGTACACTTGTCTGGGGTTCTGTCTGCAACTGTAGCTCTGACCTCAGCGAAATTTACAGGCAGTTCTCCGGTTGCTGAAATAGACATCACCATCAGATCCAGAAAATATCAAATAGCTAGAAACGCCTATCCTTGAGTCCAATTTGGACACAGGGGCAAAAATGACATTTTCAGGTCCAAGCGGGGTCCACATGTGGGCCGCTTTGTATCAAAAAATGTGTCAGAAACAAAGGTATCCAAATCTATCAAACTTAGTGTCAACAGGTCTAAAATGTTGATACAAACCCAACGGAACTTCCAGAATTAGATTCCGATGAGCCGATCACAAAATTGCCCCGTCAAGTGGAGCCGTGGGGCCCACGACACGCGATTTTGTCAACGTTCTCAGAATTGAACCAAACTTGGGTCACAGGATCAGCGTATTGCTACGAGTCCGATGGAGCAAGTTTCGTTTCGATCCGACGTGTATATACTAAGTTACAGCGAGATTCAAAACAGACGGATACGGGGCGTTGTCGGCGGATACGCGTTGGTTCCGGTGTGCACGCACATCCAAATCAACTTCTGCAAAATTATGCACGTCCGTATCTACGGCGCACACGTTTCGGTGAAGATCGCACGCGACCAAGTCGTCCCGTTTGACGGGACGCACTCAGCTCCGGGGTAAAATAGGGCGTTGGTTTTCCTCTTTTTGGATCGCGATTTGCGATCACCACAGGACGCGACTCACCGAGCGGGTTGTACGGGCATCGAGAGGGTCATGCAGGGTTCGCGTCACAACAGACGGGACAGAAAACAGAGCAACGAGAAGATAAAAATGGATACCTGAACAGGGCTCCGCAAACCGGATTTTCACGTGTCCGAGGCGACACGACACGATGCTGCTGTGTCCGGGCTGTGTCCGGCCAAGGGTTTGATGTGAGAGATGGCCGGAGCTTCGCCGTGTCTGGCCGGAGCTGAGGGAGGTGGAGGAGCTTGGTGGAGGTGTGGCGGCATCGTCGGCGGGGTCCGGTCAGGGGACAGCAGAGCAGGGGAAGGAAGTGGAAGAGGTGGTGGTTATGGGGGTCTGGCCGGAGACTGCTGGAGTCCGGCGGGGAGTGGTGGTCGAGGAAGATGAGGTCGGGGGCGGGTCGACTGTTGGGTGGTGGAGGTTCAAGGTCAGACGATGGCTAGGCGCTGTGAGGGTGCTGCGGGGAGAGGGCTGGAGGCTAGGGTTTCGGGCGGAGGCGGCTGGGGAGCCGGAGGCGGAGGGGGCTCGGGAAGGGTCATCGGGGAAGACGTGGGGCGGAGGAGGAGGGGTTTTTATAGGGGACCGAGGGAGAGGGAGAGGCGGACGGTGCGGGGAGGGGAACCGGAGTGGCGGGCGGTTGCGGGAAAGAGGAGGCGGAGCGGCGTAGGGGACGCGAAGCGGCGCGGGGTGCCGGAGCGGCGCGGCGGCGGGGGTCGGTTACAGGGAAGAGAGAGGGTTTCGGTGGCGGGCCGGGTCGGGTCAGGTTGGCCGGATCCGACCCATTAGGGTCTAGGAGCGGTTCAGACCGGGGCGGTTCGGTTGGACCGGGTTCAGGCCGGTTCAACCCGGTTTGAGCCCGGTTTGTTTGGTTTTTAATTAAAATAGGGTTTTAGGTCTTTTAAAAATATTTTCGGGTTCCAATAAATTCCTGAAAAATTACCATATGTCTAGTTTTTCATTTTACACCAGAAAATATTATTTCCATAATATTTTAATATTATTTAATAATATTTAAAAATTATTTAAATTCAAAATACCTTAGTTTTAATTAGAGAAAAATTACAGAAAATTATGAAAAATCTATTTTAAAAATCCTAAAAAATCAGAGGGTTTACAGGGGGTGTTGTGTATTTTGCATGGGCTTAATTAAAGGGGCATTGGAATTAAATTGGGATTAAAATATGATTAGTCAAAGTTGGTATCCCTAATTTAATTAGAATAAAAATGTCATGTGCTCTTAAATTAAATGGGGGCACATAGGATCTCAATTGGGAGTGACACAAAGGTCAGAAATGGTGTAGGCTTGGTGTCAGTCTTGGACCCTTTAATTGGTCCGGCTTAACGGGTTGAGTTGGTGTCTCAAAATTGATGGCAACGACACAGGTGCACGACACATGATTAAATATTGATTTCGGTTACGGAAAGTTGTGCAATTAAATTAGAGCACAAGAAATTTTGATTTTGAGAGACAGAAAAGTCCAGGGCCTAAATTGGCGTGTCAAGTCTAGAATGCAACAATAAGTTGGAAATTATGGGCTGATGTTGGGCTCCGAATATTTCAACAACGGTAGGGCGCACCAAGGGTTTAATTAAACATCAGACATCTGTAACCTTACTTCTAAACCCCAATCATCTGCTGCTAAACCAAAATTTCTAACCCATACCAGACTATCTATAAAAATAAATGAGGGGGTTTACAATTACAGGCGGCGTATGGCCGAGATTATAAGTCACTCAAGCATGTCTCTATGAAACAGTAAAAGTGTGCCAAGTGGCTACATTTATGGAATAATGTATATGCGATGTTCCAAAATTATGTCTTGTATATGTGCTTCAGTTCCGGACGCAACGCTCCAAGGCTCCAGAGTGAACTCCACGCCTTAGTACGCACAAAGGAGGCATCCGCACCAAACGAGGTTCTCCCGCACCCTACAAGCAATCTGATGGATTTTTAGTACATGAATGCACTGGTGGGGAGGCTACTCGCCCGCTCGACAAATCCAAACACATTATATAGGTTCCGTGCACCATCTATTTGGTTATCTTTCTATTCTTGCCTAGGATCAGTTTTATGGCAATGTTGAATAGCCTAACTCGTATGGCAGTGCGTCGTGCGATATAAGGAACACGACGAGACTTACCAAATTACCATTTGTCCTTCCATATCCAAGGCAAACTAAGTTAATTCAAGCATGAGCATATATATAATGAAATTCAGGGACAATAGTATATGCAAACACAAGTGTTGTGAGCGAGATTATATTTCTGGTGCACGAGTTACTCGAAATGTCAGGTGTTGCAAAAGATGTTGAAGTGTTCCATATATACAATTATGTTATACTCAAGATCGTTCGGGTGTTTCAGATATTCTTGACGCGATGCAATGACTCGCACGCGAATAGCCGCTAAGCGAGGATGACTTATCTATATGAATAATTTATCGCTGGCTTAGCCATAAAGGACCTAGTCATTGACGGGAATGACATACAACGAAAGTATGTGGTGTGCTACAAGCCATCCCGCCAATCATGTGAGACTAAATGTTAAGTTCCATCCGGATCGGATCGACTCCGGTGCCCCGAAGACCGCCCGTGGAACTGAGATCCGAATATCACCTTTTTCAAGTTGTCCACGACATGCAGGTCTTGGGTCATTTCAAATCCATAACTTGACATGATAATCCATGATTCTTGTTCTGAACCGAGCATTTGCTCCACGAGCTGTGATTCTTGATTTGCTTGATATGATTCTGGTTCAGAGGTAAACTTGATATGATTATCATTCAGATATAAACTTGACATGATTCCAGTTCAGTGTTCAACTTGCCTAGATACATGCCCCTGGTTCGGGGATTGCCTTGGTGACCTAACGGTCCCGGATACTTGCAGGTTCAATTGCACAGAAGAACTATTTGATAGTCTTCTGGCTGACTCAATGCATGCACGATACATGCGACGTTACTTGATTGTGGCATGATTTCGTGTGACAAACATTGAGGCAAGGCAACGAGTATAAGTTAACATATAAGTAGGCAAGCATGCATTCTTAAGGAAACATAAGCATTTACGTTGGCTCGGGCCTGTAGGTAAGCCGATGAGTGAAACCGTAAAGGGACTTACCGAGCAACGTAATCTAGGGTCGTGCAGCATAGCAAGTAAAGCAGTGCACTCCGAAGAGTATATACATATCGTTCTACTCGAGGCATAGCGGTGTCTAGTTGCACAAAGCAAATATAGCATGCGAGGGTCTGAATATGAGTAAAGTTTCATTTCCATGTTCTAACACAAGTAATAAAAATTGGGATTATTCCCTTAGCTAGGTGCGTTGTATTCTTATTAGCATACAGGGGGTGATTCACCTAGCGACTAGCATGAAACGTCCATATTTTAAGTATGCTGGTTAAGCAAAGACAAGTTCATCATAGCCACCCACCTTAGAGATGATTCACCTCGGTCGAGCGATACTCCGAGCGAGCCTCTAAAAACCTAAGTCGAAACTCCTGAAGGGCCAAGTCTGAAAATCCTCTTGCCTCAAACGAGTATTCTCGCTGAAGCAAAGTAGGTCGGGACATTACGCTTTTGTCGTTTGAATCGGCAGTCCTCTTGAGCGGAACGGGTCGTTACAATTACTAGGGCGCTTATGATGAGAATGCTGTACAACGCCGACAACAGTAGAAGGATATTGCGGTTCTAGGACGAGGGCATGCTTAAGAACTTTCCTCATCGTCTCGTACTGTAGAGCGACTACGTGCGCATGAATGGAAGGCCGCATGCCACCTTCAAATCGTCTGGCTCGGCTCCCTGCATTGGGCAGATAAGAACTAGCAAACTTGGTCAACCAGTTGAGTTCTGCGGCATACTGCTTCACTGACATGCTCCCTTGTTGCAGACGCCCAAAATTGTTCTCCTTTTGACGACGAATAGGTGGGGGAATAAACTCCTCTCCGAACGCGCTACGGAAGGTGGCCCACGGGATCGTCTCGCCATCACTGTCTGCGGAGAGAGATCTGCGATGCGCATCCCACCAATCATGCGCGTTCATACAAAGCTGGAGCTGGGCAGAGGTGACTTGCTTGTCATCAGGTACTTCTAGGAGTTTAAAGTGATCCTCAAGCTCGGCCAACCAATCTAGAGCCACAATGGGGGTCCACGGTGTCACGCCCCGATTCCGTGGAATCGTTAGTCGTCCCCCGGGCGTGACCGCCGTGCGGGCCTAGGTTGCGCACCGCACAAGGCTAAGTATTTTTGTTTCGCATAGCAAGCACATATTCAGAGTACGCAGATAATTGAACACAGATTGAAACATGGAAAAGTTCTCTTTTATTGATAATATGAACATCTATTACAAACTCCTTGAACTGAGTCATAAGGATTGCCTCTGTGGGCTTACAAAAGTGTTGACACAAAATGAGATAGCAGTCCTGTACATTACATCCTTTACTACATCTCAAAATATAAGACCTTGGGTCGGAACGACTGCCTTGCCACGAAGCTGCATGGTTGCCTTGGTGGCAAGCTTCTTCTTCAAAAGGCTTCTTCTTCAAAATGCGTCAAAGGTGGCACGGTCGAGGCGTGCCTACAGCTGGACTGGATTGGGGTTTGTCTCCTGCTCCTCGCTTGGTTCTCCTAGCGCGGGGAACCTGTTTCAACGAGGGTCAGTACATCGAAACGTACTGGTGAAGGCAAGCTAACCCAACTATACCAATCAACACGTTGTCTTAATGAAGCATGCATATTTATCGTGGGTTTTTATCTTGCCTTAGTTCATTTTACAACAAGACATAGATATAGAATTATTGAAATAACCCGCCACCGTTCGGTGACATTTACCTTTCCGTCTGAACCACCTGCACAATACTTACCTTGCCTTCCCTGTCAAGAAGACACAAGTTAGTTGCAACAGGTTTAAATATACGAGGGGATCACTGGCTTTGATGCCATAATGGACGGTCTTAGTCTCAGGCTAAGGTGACGGAGGCACATGTATCGCTGCACGCCATCTCGCCTATGGGAGAGACTAATCTTAAGGTTCCGTCCGGATCGGATCGGTGCCAGTGCCCCAGCGACCGTCCGCAGGAACCGAGAGGCCTTGTGCACAAGTTGTCCGTGATCAACGGCGTTTGTATTAAGTTGCCATTTATGTAGCTGAGGCAATGAAATCAGGAGATATGTAGCATTGTGTGATATATTTTGCATAGTCTCCCTGAATAAATGATGCATGGCAAAGGGTGTTCTACATATAGCATATTTATAGAAGAAGAAGTAAACATTCTAACTTGTATATATGCATATGGTAAACATTTTTGAATAAGCAAGCATGTAGTAAGTAACCGTTCATAAGTTTCAATGACAAGCATACAGATCCAAGTCTATTCCCTTATTATCTTGATATCTTTTAGTTATTACTTGGTATTGTTTGATCGGGGCAAGCACGAACACAAGAATTAGATGTGAAGACTAGCAAGAAGGGCTAGCTAATCGGGTTGGTAGCTACTCACTTTAGTGGTTGGAAGGAGGAAGGAAGGAAGTGATTTAGGAGTCCGCTTGAGCGACGCCTACTGCTGGATCACCTGTATTGACACGAACAGCTGATCAGTACTTCTTCCTCTCTTTCCATTTTCGGAATTGAAGTGCAGTCCTAAGAACGAAAGCAATGAAATCCATCGAAACCGTTCAAGAAAACCCAAGCAAAATCCGAAATCCAACTCAAGGCACGAAAGCAACAAGCGACAGCGAAAACTAGGCAACAAAGAATGCAGCGGAGAGGTCCCTCTTGACTCTGCCGCTAAGTCGATCCCGGGGGCACGGTCCACTGAATATGGGAATCGATTTCGAAGAAACAAATCCATAACGAGGACGAGTTCTTGATTCAATCTATCCCGATCGAACGATACCGTCTTGTATTTCTTAGCCGCGCTCCCCGAATAGGGGGAACGGGGCACCACACACGGTCCCTCAGAAGGACGTGTTGTAAACCTTTTTAAAGTTGGCAAAGTCGAAGGTAGTCACATCCTTCTTCTTTGGGGTTCGGGATATTTTGATTTTATTTATTGGTTGCTCCACCGGTGTCGCTACTATCGTTGAGGAATGGTTGGAGGCTAAGGTCTGAACAATTTGTTGTAGGGCATCCACTTGCTTCTGTTGGACCTGAAATCGGGCTTCTAGATTTTTTTCGAACTTGTCATGTCGAGCCTCATCCCTTCTTTGTTGCGCCTCTAGCATTTGCATCATTCGTTCAACCGGATCGACGGAGGGCGCGGGTCGTTGGCTCTCGGAGCTTGCCTAAGTGCCTGAAGTACTTGCATCAACTTGCCCTGTTCCTTGTGTTTGAGCCATTCCTTCAAAAACAAAGAACTTATATCAGTATCATAGAGTATTACGGACTCACTGTATGGAACGTATCTCATTTTGCCCAAACGATTTCAGGAGTTCAATTGAAAGGGACATGGTCGTCTTATAAAAACTTTTCTAACACGAGACCAAAGGATCTGAAGCTTTGCTCTGATACCAATATGTCACGCCCTAATTTTTGCTAAATCGATAATCGTCTCCCGGGCGTGATGCCGTGCGCGCGTGCACAAGGCCTAGGCATAATGATATACTTTAGAGCACATGCAACAGAGTACGCAAACAAGATATCACACATTGAGATATAAAAAATTTCTCTTTATTTATAATGAGCATCTAGTTACAGACTCTTGACCCAAAAATAATAAGGATGCCACACGGGCTTACAACTTGGACGCAAAATGAGATAGCCGTTCCATACATTACATCATTTATTAATACTTCAAAATATAATAGACACCTGCAGGCAAAGCTATCGCCTTCCTTCAGAGCTGCATAAACGGGGTGCACGAGCTCCAGATGTTTTATACAAGTTCCAAAAGGCACGAACGGAGTGCATCAAGTACTGGACTGGTTGGGGGAAGAAAGCTTCATCTCCTCGCCGTGTCACCTAGGCTCGGGGAACCTGCTGCAACGAGGGTTAGTACTTTAAAAATTATCGGTGAGGGCGAGCTAACCCAACTAACCAAATCGACACAATATTCAGGTGAGGCAAACATATTATTAATGTGGACTTTCTATCTTGTCTTAGTTCGAGTTACAACATGCAATGCATATATATATATATATATATATATATATATATATATATATATATATATATATATATATATATATATATATATATATATATATATATATATATATATATATATATATATATATATATATATGGGAACTCATGGCTGGAAACAATCCTTATTCTTTTGATATCTGGTAAGAATAATAAGAATCAAAGTCCAGGTTGGTTGGTGTGCCTAGTGATAGGAGACTATCTAGCTTGGTTCGGAGAGCACTTGTTGGGTTACAGATTTATTTTTTGCTAAATGTTACGGCCTAAATGCTGAACTATTGACCCTACTTGTTCGGATGGGTGTTCACCCCAAAGTGTTCCCGGACTGCATGCATACATCCGTAAGTAACTTAGTGCAACATGGAAAATTTCATTGAGAGGAATCAGCAAAGAAAATAAAAACTGGTCAACATTCATGTGTATTTGAGAGATTGTCCTCGGGCTGAGGAGTGTCCATATGAGTTCGTTGAGATGTCTACGCGCCTGCGACCCTCTTTTCGAGCGTCAACCGATGTTGAATGCCTGTCTTGATGATAAGAAAGAACTCGGTAGGGGAATAGAATATGTTGTTTGACTTAATATAATGGGAATAGAATGCATTCTTTGCCTTGATTGATTTCCTGATTGACAACAAAGGGAAGGAGTAGAGGCAGGGCAGGCATCAAAGGCAGGTCAGGTGAAGGCGCCCTTCTTTGAGGGTCGATGGGTTGATAAAAGACCTCCGAAGTTAGAATCACCTGTCGGTTGAATCTGGTTGAAATGAATCTGGGGCCGGGGTTTGAGGAAGTAAATGAGTTCTTTCTGAGCCTTCCGCTAAATACTTCTCGTCGAGCAAATGAAAAAAGGCAGTGCATATAAGAGGAAGCAAAGAGTTTCGCTTTGATTTCTATTATAGAGGATTTCTAAGTATATGAAGCTGTCACGACCCGCACCCGGAAATTCGGGCACGAGTACGTGGGCACGTCCAGCCTACGCCGCAGTGTCGGCGGTAGTACGCTGTCTAGGTCATTTCTGGGGTCAATAAGTATCTATCTCATCCACAATAATGAACATGTAAGAATAATCACAGAAAATAGGAATGCTAAGATTTTATAATATTTAATCTGTGACAACCAAATCCACAGTTAATACAAGCCAGAAGATAAATCGGGGACAAACCCGAGTATATGCTGAAAGGAAATAAATAAGCAGCTACTGCTAACTACTCTGCAGAAGTAGCCTCCTGGGTGGGAACTGGCTCCTCATATGGGTCACCTGCTAACTCATAGTGGCCATAATAGGTAGGGCAAGGTCCTCATCATCGCCTAAAACAACGGATCCAGTCAGAAAAGGAGCAAAGTACACAATGCACAACAAGTTTAAACTAAATATTTATGACAATTAACTTGAGTATCATATTGGGAAAGTTGCATAGAAGAACATTAATATCTCAGAGCTAATGCTATAAACAGGAATATGAGAAAGCAGGAATAAATGAGACAGGAAATGAAACTATAACAGCCAACAAGAACTATAACAAGACAAGAAACTATGTGTGTGAACTTGTATTTATTTAGAATACATAGTTGGCATGTAGGGGTTTATAAGGCTAATCCGGCCGTCATAGACGGCTATTAAATAATGAATAATCAAGAGGAACCGAACGGGTCCGAAGCAGCTTTTCTTTTCTATCCAAAATTTGCACAGGCTGTTCTACATACGTCAAGTCGGCTTGAAGGTTCAGTTGGTCCTGGTCTACCACATGGCTCGGGTCGTACACATATTTCCTAAGCTATGAAACATGGAATATATCGTGTACGTCGGATAGGGATGGTAGTAGAGCAATCTGATACGCAACTGAGGCAACCCGCTTTAGTATTTCGAACGGGCCGACAAATCTTGGACTTAGCTTTCCCTTCGCTCCGAACCTGCTGACCCCTCGCATGGGCGAGACCTTGAGGAATACCCGGTCACCTACTTGAAACTCTAGCGGTCTCCAATGAATATCCGCATAGCTCTTCTGACGACTTTGAGCTATCTTTAATCTGTCCCGAATCAGCCGAATCTTCTGGACGGTCTGCTCCACGAGCTCAGGGCCAAGTACTTGCCGCTCCCCGACTTCGTCCCAACAGATAGGAGATCTACACTTCCGCCCATATAGCGCCTCATACGGCGCCATTTGAATGCTTGATTGATAGCTATTGTTGTAAGCAAATTCGGCTAGAGGTAGATGAAGGTCCCAACTAGTCTTCGTGTCCAAGGCGTAGAGTCGCAGCATGTCTTCGAGGATTTGGTTGACGCGCTCTGTTTGGCCATCGGTCTGTGGATGGTAGGCGGAGCTGAATTTCAACTTTGTCCCTATTGCTGACTGCAGGCTTCCCCAGAAACGTGATATGAATCGACCATCTCGATCGGAGACTATAGTTACGGGCACGCCGTGAAGTCGAACGATTTCGTTGAGGTATATCTGAGCCAGGCGGTCGGCACTCCAAGTAGATTTGATAGGCAGAAAGTGAGCTGACTTGGTGAGTCGATCGACGATAACCCAGACTGCATCATGTCCCCGTTGCGTCCTCGGCAAGCCAACAATAAAGTCCATCGTTATATCATCCCATTTCCACTCCGGAATAGCAAGGTTCTGAAGCTCTCCGCCTGGTTTCTGGTGTTCGGCCTTTACTCGTTGACAAGCCATGCAATGCGACACAAACTGCGCCATATCCCTTTTCAAGCCGTGCCACCAAAACGTCGTACGAAGATCCCGATACATCTTTGTGCTACCCGGATGAGAAGCATAACTAGCATAGTGAGCTTCCGTGAGTATCTCTTCCCTGAGGGCCGCGTCGCTTGGAACGCACAGTCTTCCCTTCACTCGAAGCATCCCATCCGTGCTTACCGCGAAGTCGGACGCCTTCCCTGCTGAGATAAGGACATGAATCTTTTGCAGGAACGGGTCATCCTTTTGAGCGGTCTTCACTCGTTGTAACAAGTCGGGTTCGAGGCGCAGTTGTGATACTTGCGCCCACTTTGTGTATCTGATTTTTAAGGTAATGCCCAGTGATTCAAGATCTCGGCGCAGCCTATCATCAATAGCCAAACTTCCTGCAAACACTCGACTCAGTGCGTCAGCTACGACGTTTCCCTTACCAGGCGTGTATCTGATCATGAGATCGAAGTCGCTTAGGAGTTCAAGCCATCGCCGCTGCCAAAGATTCAAATCTTTTTGAGTGTACAAATATTTCAAACTTTTGTGGTCCGTATAGATTTCACACGGCACGCCATAAAGATAGTGGCGCCACAGCTTTAATGCAAACACTACCGCGGCAAGCTCGAGGTCATGCGTTGGGTAGTTCTGCTCGTGAGGCTTTAGCTGTCTAGACGCATAGGCTATGACTTTGTCCCGTTGCATCAGGACACATCCTAGTCCCCTTCCTGATGCATCGCTATATATTTTGAAGTCATCTGGTCCGTTTGGCAAAGTAAGGACCGGGGCGGAGACGAGGCGCTGCTTTAACTCCGTAAACGAAGCTTCACAGTCGTCCGTCCAAGTAAACTTCGCACCCTTCCGTGTGAGCTGCGTCAAGGGCGAAGCAATTCTAGCAAAGTTCTGTATGAACCGACGGTAGTATCCTGCCAGTCCAAGAAAGCTTCGGATGTCGCTAGCTGATTCCGGATGTTTCCACTGTGTAATGGCTTCCACCTTTTTCGGGTCAACTGAGATACCTTGAGACGAGATAACATGGCCCAAAAAGGATATACTGTCTAGCCAAAACTCACATTTACTCAGTTTGGCGTACAACTTGTTGTCTCGAAGGGTTTGCAACACCATCCGCAGGTGTCCTGCGTGCTCGTCCCTAGTCTTCGAGTACACCAAGATGTCATCGATAAAAACTACCATAAATTTATCGATGAAAGGTCTAAATACCCGATTCATAACGTCCATGAATGCTGCAGGCGCATTCATCAGTCCGAACGACATCACGGAAAACTCGTAATGACCGTACCGGGTTCGAAAAGCAGTTTTGGGGGTGTCCTCTGGCCTAATCTTCAGCTGGTGATAGCCCGAGCGAAGATCTATTTTTGAAAACACTGCTGCTCCTTGTAGTTGATCGAACAAGTCATCAATCCGTGGCAGAGGATATTTGTTTCTGATTGTGACCTTATTCAATTCTCTGTAGTCGATGCATAGGCGTAGAGTTCCGTCCTTCTTCTTCACGAAGAGCACGGGAGCGCCCCAAGGAGACACGCTCGGACGGATGAACCCGCGATCAAGCAATTCCTGGAGTTGGCGCTTTAATTCATTCAGCTCTGCAGGTGCCATTCTGTACGGAGGCTTTGAAATTGGCTGTGTATTTAAAAATGTGTCGATAGTGAATTCAATCTCTCGATCGGGCGACATGCCTGGTAGTTCGCTCGGAAACACGTCGGGGAACTCCGCCTCAACGGAATTAGGCTCGACGTCTGCGTAGTCCTGCCGCGCATCCCGAACTGATGCTAGAAATCCCTCGCAGCCTGTGTAGAGCATTCGCCGAGCAGATTTTGCCGAAATCACCATGCAGGCCTTGGTCGCATCGTTCGCTGGACTACTGGTGTAACAGAACACGACTTCTCCGGGCAGACGGAAAACGACTCGCTTCTCTGCATACTCAATAGTTGCTGCGCATGCGCCTAGCCAGTCCATTCCCAAGATGATATCATAGTCCCTAACATCTAGAACTAAGACATCGAGCGACAGCTTCTTCTCCCCAATACAAATGTAACCACCTAGGCATACTGAACGAACAGGGATTTTTGTACCAGAGGGTGTGCTAACATTTAAATCTAAGTGCAACGGAGTCATTTTTACATTGTTTTCCACGGCAAAATTTGTGAAAATAAAACTATGCGTTGCACCTGAATCAAATAGAACGCGAGCAGGTATATTATTGAAAAGTAAGGTACCTGACACGACGGTATCCGAAGCTAATGCTTCTTCCCGTGTCATGGTGTAGACCCGGCCTTGAGCTTGATTACGTCCTTGCTGAGGCGCCGCTCGATTTGCCTGAGGTGCCAGAGTCTGATTTTGTTGGGGAGGACGGCGCTCGGTGAACTTTGGACAGTTGGGAAGGGCGTGATCGGAAGCTCCACAAATGAGGCATAACCTATGCTTTCGACGACATTCACTTTCGACGTGCCCTGGTCTTCTACAGAAGTCACATCGTTGCCCCGAGTTTCCCTTTTTCGAACCGCCGTTGTTAGGGCGCTTTGCAGCTGTGTTTCCTCTATCGTTGCCTTGGCGTTTGTGATTGGGGGTTTGCACAGCGCCGGTGGCAACGTGAGGATACTGCGGTTCGAGGGAGAGGGCATGGTTTAAAACTTCCCTCATCGTCTGATACTGTAGAACGGATACGTGCCCGTGGATACCAGGACGTAGCCCTCCTTCGAATCGTCTGGCACGACTCGCTGCATCCGGTAGGTAAGCGGTAGCAAATTTGGCCAGTTTGTTGAATTCTGCCGAGTATTGCTTCACCGTTATACTGCCCTACCGGAGCTGAACGAACTCATTTTCCCGTTGACGTCGTAGAGGCGGGGGTATAAACTCCTCCTCAAACGCGGCACGAAAGGTCGTCCACGCGATCGCCTCCTCTCCATGGCCAAGTTGAAGAGATCGTCGATGCACGTCCCACCAGTCGTGCGCATTGAAGCGAAGCAGTAGTTTGGCACAAGTGACGCGCTTGTCTTCCGGCACATCCAGGAGAGAAAAATGATCTTCAAGCTCGGCGAGCCAATCTAGGGCCACGATTGGATCCTCAGTCCCCTTAAATGGCGTATTGCAGACCTTCTTGA
Organism: Iris macrosiphon; assembly: GCA_036927795.1. Lineage (NCBI taxonomy): Eukaryota > Viridiplantae > Streptophyta > Magnoliopsida > Asparagales > Iridaceae > Iris > Iris macrosiphon. The sequence goes on along the minus strand of JAYESA010000383.1, from coordinate 124,308 downwards.
AGTTTGCAAAGGTGAAGGTAGTCACTTCCCTCGTCCTTGGCACGGGCGGTAGTTCAACTTCAAGCGCTGGCTGCTCCACTGGTGTAGCTGTCGTTGCGGCAGAATGGTTGGAGGCCAGGGTCTGAACAAGCTGTTGCAGGGTATCTACCTGCTTTTGTTGGACTGAGAGCCGTGCCTCTAGGTTGCTCTCGAACTTGGCTTGGCGGGCATCATCCCTCTGTCGTTGCTCGGTTAACATTTGCACCACTTGTTGAATCGAATCTGTCTGAGACATGCCCCGTTGGCTCCGAGAGCTTCCTGATGTTCCGGAGCTGCTCTCCTGAGTCCTTGTCTCGCCTGGCGCCAGCGCTGATGGTTGCGCTTGCGTCGTTCCTTGAAAGGAAGGTAAATTACATCAGGATCATAATGTATTATGGACTTATTGCATAAACGTATCTCATTTTGGCCTTAACGAGTTCAGGAGTTCGCATAGGCGAGTTATCGCTAAGGGAACTTTTCCAGTTTATGAATCAAAGGAACTTTGAAGCTGTGCTCTGATACCAACATGTCACGCCCCGATTCCGTGGAATCGTTAGTCGTCCCCCGGGCGTGACCGCCGTGCGGGCCTAGGTTGCGCACCGCACAAGGCTAAGTATTTTTGTTTCGCATAGCGAGCACATATTCAGAGTACGCAGATAATTGAACACAGATTGAAACATGGAAAAGTTCTCTTTTATTGATAATATGAACATCTATTACAAACTCCTTGAACTGAGTCATAAGGATTGCCTCTGTGGGCTTACAAAAGTGTTGACACAAAATGAGATAGCAGTCCCGTACATTACATCCTTTATTACATCTCAAAATATAAGACCTTGGATCGGAACGACTGCCTTGCCACGAAGCTGCATGGTTGCCTTGGTGGCTAGCTTCTTCTTCAAAAGGCTTCTTCTTCAAAATGCGTCAAAGGTGGCACGGTCGAGGTGTGCCTACAGCTGGACTGGATTGGGGTTTGTCTCCTGCTCCTCGCTTGGTTCTCCTAGCGCGGGGAACCTGTTTCAACGAGGGTCAGTACATCGAAACGTACTGGTGAAGGTAAGCTAACCCAACTATACCAATCAACACGTTGTCTTAATGAAGCATGCATATTTATCGTGGGTTTCTATCTTGCCTTAGTTCATTTTACAACAAGACATAGATATAGAATTATTGAAATAACCCGCCACCGTTCGGTGATATTTACCTTTCCGTCTGAACCACCTGCACAATACTTACCTTGCCTTCCCTGTCAAGAAGACACAAGTTAGTTGTAACAGGTTTAAATATACGAGGGGATCACTGGCTTTGATGCCATAATGGACGGTCTTAGTCTCAGGCTAAGGTGACGGAGGCACATGTATCGCTGCACGCCATCTCGCCTATGGGAGAGACTAATCTTGAGGTTCCGTCCGGATCGGATCGGTGCCAGTGCCCCAGCGACCGTCCGCAGGAACCGAGAGGCCTTGTGCACAAGTTGTCCGTGATCAACGGAGTTTGTATTAAGTTGCCATTTATGTAGCTGAGGCAATGAAATCAGGAGATATGTAGCATTGTGTGATATATTTTGCATAGTCTCCCTGAATAATTGATGCATGGCAAAGGGTGTTCTACATATAGCATATTTATAGAAGAAGAAGTAAACATTCTAACTTGTATATATGCATATGGTAAACATTTTTGAATAAGCAAGCATGTAGTAAGTAACCGTTCACAAGTTTCAATGACAAGCATACAGATCCAAGTCTATTCCCTTATTATCTTGATATCTTTTAGTTATTACTTGGTATCGTTTGATCGGGGCAAGCACGAACACAAGAATTAGATGTGAAGACTAGCAAGAAGGGCTAGCTAATCGGGTTGGTAGCCACTCACTTTAGTGGTTGGAAGGAGGAAGGAAGGAAGTGATTTAGGAGTCCGCTTGAGCGACGCCTACTGCTGGATCACCTGTATTGACACGAACAGCTGATCAGTACTTCTTCCTCTCTTTCCATTTTCGGAATTGAAGTGCAGTCCTAAGAACGAAAGCAATGAAATCCATCGAAACCGTTCAAGAAAACCCAAGCAAAATCCGAAATCCAACTCAAGGCACGAAAGCAACAAGCGACAGCGAAAACTAGGCAACAAAGAATGCAGCGGAGAGGTCCCTCCTGACTCTGCCGCTAAGTCGATCCCGGGGGCACGGTCCACTGAATATGGGAATCGATTCCGAAGAAACAAATCCATAACGAGGACGAGTTCTTGATTCAATCTATCTCGATCGAACGATACCGTCTTGTATTTCTTAGCCGCGCTCCCCGAATAGGGGGAACGGGGCACCACACACGGTCCCTCGGAAGGACGTGTTGTAAACCTTTTTAAAGTTGGCAAAGTCGAAGGTAGTCACATCCTTCTTCTTTGGGGTTCGGGATATTTTGATTTTATTTATTGGTTGCTCCACCGGTGTCGCTACTGTCGTTGAGGAATGGTTGGAGGCTAAGGTCTGAACAATTTGTTGTAGGGCATCCACCTGCTTCTGTTGGACCTGAAATCGGGCTTCTAGATTTTTTTTGAACTTGTCATGTCGAGCCTCATCCCTTCTTTGTTGTGCCTCTAGCATTTGCATCATTCGTTCAACCGGATCGACGGAGGGCGCGGGTCGTTGGCTCTCGGAGCTTGCCTAAGTGCCTGAAGTACTTGCATCAACTTGCCCTGTTCCTTGTGTTTGAGCCATTCCTTCAAAAACAAAGAACTTACATCAGTATCATAGAGTATTACAGACTCACTGTATGGAACGTATCTCATTTTGCCCAAACGATTTCAGGAGTTCAACTGAAAGGGACATGGTCGTCTTATAAAAACTTTTCTAACACGAGACCAAAGGATCTGAAGCTTTGCTCTGATACCAATATGTCACGCCCTAATTTTTGCTAAATCGATAATCGTCTCCCGGGCGTGATGCCGTGCGCGCATGCACAAGGCCTAGGCATAATGATATACTTTAGAGCACATGCAACAGAGTACGCAAACAAGATATCACACATTGAGATATAAAAAATTTCTCTTTATTTATAATGAGCATCTAGTTATAGACTCTTGACCCAAAAATAATAAGGATGCCGCACGGGCTTACAACTTGGACGCAAAATGAGATAGCCGTTCCATACATTACATCCTTTATTAATACTTCAAAATATAATAGACACCTGCAGGCGAAGCTATCGCCTTCCTTCAGAGCTGCATAAACGGGGTGCACGAGCTCCAGATGTTTTATACAAGTTCCAAAAGGCACGAACGGAGTGCATCAAGTACTGGACTGGTTGGGGGAAGAAAGCTTCATCTCCTCGCCGTGTCACCTAGGCTCGGGGAACCTGCTGCAACGAGGGTTAGTACTTTAAAAATTATCGGTGAGGGCGAGCTAACCCAACTAACCAAATCGACACAATATTCAGGTGAGGCAAACATATTATTAATGTGGACTTTCTATCTTGTCTTAGTTCGAGTTACAACATGCAATGCATATATATATATATATATATATATATATATATATATATATATGGGAACTCATGGCTGGAAACAATCCTTATTCTTTTGATATCTGGTAAGAATAATAAGAATCAAAGTCCAGGTTGGTTGGTGTGCCTAGTGATAGGAGACTATCTAGCTTGGTTCGGAGAGCACTTGTTGGGTTAAAGATTTATTTTTTGCTAAATGTTACGGCCTAAATGCTGAACTATTGACCCTACTTGTTCGGATGGGTGTTCACCCCAAAGTGTTCCCGGACTGCATGCATACATCCGTAAGTAACTTAGTGCAACATGGAAAATTTCATTGAGAGGAATCAGCAAAGAAAATAAAAACTGGTCAACATTCATGTGTATTTGAGAGATTGTCCTCGGGCTGAGGAGTGTCCATATGAGTTCGTTGAGATGTCTACGCGCCTGCGGCCCTCTTTTCGAGCGTCAACCGATGTTGAATGCCTGTCTTGATGATAATAAAGAACTCGGTAGGGGAATAGAATATGTTGTTTGACTTAATATAATGGGAATAGAATGCATTCTTTGCCTTGATTGATTTCCTGATTGACAACAAAGGGAAGGAGTAGAGGCAGGGCAGGCATCAAAGGCAGGTCAGGTGAAGGCGCCCTTCTTTGAGGGTCGATGGGTTGATAAAAGACCTCCGAAGTTAGAATCACCTGTCGGTTGAATCTGGTTGAAATGAATCTGGGGCCGGGGTTTGAGGAAGTAAATGAGTTCTTTCTGAGCCTTCCGCTAAATACTTCTCGTCGAGCAAATGAAAAAAGGCAGTGCATATAAGAGGAAGCAAAGAGTTTCGCTTTGATTTCTATTATAGAGGATTTCTAAGTATATGAAGCTGTCACGACCCGCACCCGGAAATTCGGGCACGAGTACGTGGGCACGTCCAGCCTACGCCGTAGTGTCGGCGGTAGTACGCTGTCTAGGTCATTTCTGGGGTCAATATGTATCTATCTCATCCACAATAATGAACATGTAAGAATAATCACAGAAAATAGGAATGCTAAGATTTCATAATATTTAATCTGTGATAACCAAATCCACAGTTAATACAAGCCAGAAGATAAATCGGGGACAAACCCGAGTATATGCTGAAAGGAAATAAATAAGCAGCTACTGCTAACTACTCTGCAGAAGTAGCCTCCTGGGTGGGAACTGGCTCCTCATATGGGTCACCTGCTAACTCATAGTGGCCATAATAGGTAGGGCAAGGTCCTCATCATCGCCTAAACAACGGATCCAGTCAGGAAAGGAGCAAAGTACACAATGCACAACAAGTTTAAACTAAATATTTATGACAATTAACTTGAGTATCATATTGGGAAAGTTGCATAGAAGAACATCAATATCTCAGAGCTAATGCTATAAACAGGAATATGAGAAAGCAGGAATAAATGAGACAGGAAATGAAACTATAACAGCCAACAAGAACTATAACAAGACAAGAAACTATGTGTGTGAACTTGTGTTTATTTAGAATACATAGTTGGCATGTAGGGGTTTATAAGGCTAATCCGGCCGTCATAGACGGCTATTAAATAATGAATAATCAAGATCTGGCTGAGGGTACAGTCGCGCACCAACAGCTATTAAACACGATAGGGGGGAAAGGGTAAACTACAAGCCTTCTAGTATTCTCCCACCCGACATGAAATACAGTATCCAAGACATAAAATCCAGTATTCTAGCACTACGTGTAATCATCAATGGTACTAGTAAAGCAGGGAATTAATTATCACAATATAAAGATTAACTTGAAGTGCAGGTACTTGCCTGTTGTTTGGATCCAATTATGATTGTATCTCAGAAAATTTCTAGAAATGAGTCCAGATGCTGAAATAAATATTACCATTATGCTCAGAAGACATCAAATAGCTAGAAACGCATATCCTTGGGTCCAATTTGGAGACAAGGGCAAAAACGACAGTTTCGGGTCAAAACGGGGTCCGCCGGTGGGCCCGCTTTGCACCAAAAAACGTGCCCGGGTCAACGGTATCCAAATTCACCAAACTTAGTGTCAACAGGTCAGGAACGATGATATAAACCCAACGGAACTTTCAGATTTGGATTCCGATGAGCCGATCACAAAATCGCCCGTCGAGCGGGGCCTGTGGGGCCCACGACACGCGATTTCGTCAACGTTCTCAGAATCGAACCAAACTTGACCCACAGGATCAGCGTATCGCTACGATTCTGATGGCATAAGTTTTGTCTCGATCCAACAAGTGTACAAGAAGTTAGGACGAATTGCAGAAAAGTCGGATACGGGGCGATGTTCGCGGATACGCGTTGATTCCGGTGCGCACGCACACCCGAATCAGCTTCCGCAAAATCTCACACGTCCGTATCGACGATGCGCACGTATCTATGAAGACCGCACGCGACCAAGTTGTCCCGTTTGGTGGGGCGTACTCAGTTCCGGGGTGAAACAGGGTCTGGTTTTTCCTTTTTTGGATCGCGGTGTGCGATCACCACAGGACGCGATGTCCCGAGCGGTTTATCCGGGCACCGAGAGGGTCATACAGGATTCGTAACGCAATTTGCGGAATCGAAAACGGAGCTACGAGCAAAAAGTTACAAGTACCTGAAGGGGACCCGAAAAACCGGGGTCGATCGTGTCCGACACGTGTCCGACACGGTCGGACACAGGAAATTGAATTAGGGTTAGGGTTTGGGGATTCCGGCGAGGGGCGGCGCTGTGGCGGCCGGGCTGAGGCAGAGGGGGAAGGGGACGGCGGGCGAGGCGGAGGCCGGGCTCGCGGCGGCGCTGGAGGCGGCGCGGCGGCGCTGCCCTAGCCACTGCTGCTGCTGTCGAGCGGTGACCGGGGACGGCAGAGCGGGGCGCCGGAGGGGAGGAGAGAGGAGGGAGGAAGAGGCTGGCCGCGGTGGAGGGGTGCTGCGGGCGGTGGTCGACGGAGGGTGGAGACCGGGCAGCACGGCGGGGCGGAGGCGAGTGCAGCGGCGGAGCGGAGGCGAGTGGGTCGAGGGGGCGGCCGGGGTCGGGGCTTTATAGGGAAGAGGGGAGCTGGGTCGGCCGGGGATGGCGGAGGCGAGGGCGGGGAAGGCGGAGCGGAGCGAGGACGTGGGGCTGGCGCGGGCGGAGCGGGCCGGAGGCGGCGGCTCCGCCGCGAGACGCGGTACGGGGGGGAAAACGTGGTCAGCGGGTTGCGGGTCGCGGTCAGGCGGGTCTGGCGGATCCGACCCGACCCGCGAGGGGGCTGGGCCGGGCCGGGCTGCTGGGCTGGAAATAATAATAATAATAATAATAATTATTATTATTATTAATTAATTAAGTAATTAAAAAAATAGTTTTGAGGCATTTAAAAATAGGTCTGAGGCCCAAAAAAATCTAAAAAAATTACCCTAAGTCCAGTTTTTCATTTTACACCCAAAAATGTTATTTCTATGATATTTTAATATTATTTATTAACAATTAAAAATTATTTAATAATTAAAACCTTGATTTTAATTACAAAAAATTTCCAGAAATTTCCAGAAAATTGTGAAAAATTCCAAATTTAATTATTTTTTGAAAAATCAGGGGCTTACAGAAGCTGGATGAGAAAGAAGCCAATAGGGCACCTAAGCCACAGAAGGAAAGGGGTGCTAAAAAGAAGAGAGAGAGTAAGAGATAGCTCCGAACCAAAGGAGCTAATATAGCGGGACCAAAGCTAGCATAGGTAGCGCGACCACATGCTATAAATATAGTCAAGTAAGTAAGTATACCGCGAGGAAGGCCCAATGCTAGCTATAGCAAGGGTTAGTAAGAGGCCTAAGCTCTAGCAGCTAAGCTAGCAATAAAGCTCAACGCACAGATGGTGGGGGTTGGAAAGATCTTGCTTTTGGGCAAAGGGCAAGACAACGCCTCCCTACGGTCACCTTCTTCCAGCTCCTGATAATAGCCGCTATCCTTCTTGCCCCCGAGAGCAATCCCTCACTCGTGCTCCTATTAGATAGCCTTTCCACTAACCAGAGGGACAGCGCCGAAAGAAAAGAGATGACCCAAGTGAGACAGACTATACCATGAAGGGAATCCAACCAATAAGCAGAACGTCGTTTTGTAAAATTGTAAGGGAAGTCAAACTGAGACTGCATTCGGTTTCCTCTCAGATAAAACTGAGAGTTATTGACTCTTTTTGCACTAAGTTTTGGGGAGTGCATGGTCACCCTGCTCAGCCATATATGGCTGAATCTGACTCTTCTTCGAACCCTCCGGAAATCAAAGTGAACACAGACAGTTCAGTAGCAATAGAGGCTACTGCGACTACGATAGCAAGGGAATTGGCCATCCTCTTTGGGCTTTCCGGAAGACGGTTGAGTGGAGAGAGATTTGGAAGGTGGAACTTTATGCAATCTGCCATACGGTGGAGATGGCTTCGCGAATGGGCATTCGAAACCTTTGGGTAGAGTCTGACTCATTATATGCAGTCAAGATGATGAACTCCCAATTCAAGCCCCCTTAGGAAGCACGAAATATGCTGCTGAACTTCACTGAAAATGCAAGAGCCTTAATTTCTTTACCGAGTCAAGCTCAGTTCAACTCATCATATATAGGGCAAGTAGTTCGGCTTGCACATACATAACATGGTGACCACGAAAGAAGCAGGCAAATCGCTCTAGGTGAATTGAACCCACCTCGAAAAACTAGATAGGCTGCTTCCGAAAACTATTACTGCAGATCAACATCGGAGGCGGCCCAAACCTAGGCTATGACGCTTCCTGTCGAGTACAATTAGGACTTTTCGTTTACACAGTAAGAGAAAGACAATTATAGAGAACAAAGTCTTGAGCAAAGATGATTAGATTATTGAATACAACATCAAGATTACAATAACATTACTATGCGTTATAGGCATTAATCCCATCTTTCAACCGAGAAAGACACCTACGTTACACTAACTAGGAGCGCGCTTCTTTATGAAAAAATACGTTCTGAAATGAGCCCATATATAAACGGGGGCTGGTCTGCTCATTATTTGTGTTTGTGCATTCTTTCATTATAGCAGGCCATTATTGCCCTACACATACATACAAGGGCTTAATAGCGCCTTCACTATACTAATTATGGAGTCGTCTCGGGCCAGACGGAACAAGCCTTTTAGTTTACTGCTGCAGCTGGATTAAAAAGTAGCCCCGGCCCCGAGGGAGCGGGCAGGAGGGCGAGAAAGAGTAGAAGCTGCAGCACTGCCACCGCTGCAACAAGAACAAAGCCGCGAATTCTTGTTCTTTCGCCGTTCATACTACAAAATAGATTGAGCTGCTGGCATCAAGGGCCCGAGATAGATTATATGCTGCTGCATAAGCGGGGGGGGGGGGTGCATGATTTAACGGATCAACACATATGGATAGCATGAGAAAAAAGCCGTTAACGACGAAGTCCATATCGCATGATTAACGGATCATCACATCAATATCGCGCCGTGGCACAGAGAAAGAAAGCATGAGTAATATAATCTACTGATATTGAAAGCATACACGATGGAGAAAGCATACGGGATCACACACTGACGCCCGCTTGATTTTTGACTGTTGCCCATGTGTGTGTGTTTTTTTATGAAGGCTTTCTTACTAATAACCCCTCGTTAAGTTGAAACTGGTTTCTTGAGTTGTTGCTTAGGATCAAGAATCTGGTTTTTAGCTTAAAGAGACCGAGGTGACCTTTAGGGAGGACTGAGAACACACGTGGAAATCCTACCACAATACCCCTATTGCCATTGGTAAGTAAGTTCCCCTTTTTTTACAGGACCTCCTTTGCCAACACAATGCCAAAAATACTTCGCCAACACAATGCCAGTAGTACCCGTATGTATCTATTGTACCAGTAGTTGCAATTTTCATTCATAATTTAATCGAGTATATCATATGCATTTCTAGTTCTTTTCTTTCTCCCTTTACGCGAGTTGAAGTTGAAGTTGAAGATTTTCTTCCCTTCCTGCTGAACTCTCTCTTAGTTCCCCGCCAGCTAATGCTAAAAGGCAATCCTAATTTACTTCTTTTTCTCTTCTAGCTAGTTTCGGTTCTCTTGATTGAAGATGGGTTGATATGGGTTCATGCGAGCTCCTAGTCATTTCAAGGTACCTTGGATGTTTTGGGGTCAGAGCTAACAGCTATGGAATTCCCGGGGCTGGTAGCAGTCTCAATTCTCGTATGCTTAACATGTGGTAGAGCTAAGGATTTCATACCTTCTTTCTTTTCTATGTTTCTTCTCGCCGACCAAGGCGAGGCGATCTTAAGCCGTTTCAAACATGGAAGGGAAGGGGCCATATACTACTAAATCATACCTTTCGGACGTTGCCACCGCTCAATCCACCCCTGCAGAAAGTTGGTATTCAAGAGACGGAAACTATGTCAAGAAGGTGGAACTAGGAATAAGAATAGGGATCCATGTCGAGCCATCCTGACGGACGAGCAACATCAATTGAATCGGCAGACACAAAGACGAAGACAGAGACGAGCTAATATGTAAAGTAGTGGAATGGAAAAGGATGGTAGCCCACCCAGGACAACACATAGAGTAAGGTTGGCTCTATGCGAGAGAGGAAAACTGCATGAACACGGCTCCTTTTGGATAGATCGTCAAGCAATTAACCCATATAGCTATTATCACGAGGGTGAAATACAATCCATTACATCTGGATTGAAACTTGAGAACCTCGAGAACCAAAGATATAAACTGAAAGATAGAAGCTATCTAACAATTTGAATATGAATAGGAACAGCCTTCAGAGAGAAGAGACAAGGCCAGGCCAAAACGAGATTGCCATTCCTCGATTAGGGCTCGGGCAAATAGGGTCACCCTGGAAGGGGAAAGTCTTACCTTTTGGAAACATAAGGCGCATCAGAAAGGAATGGAATTCGGATATCTTGAGATAGCCAGATTCATGAGCCGAGGACTAAGTCAAAGTTAAAGTCGGTGCCATTGTTAGTGCCAATACAAAAGAATAGTGAACACTAAGTGAAGAGCCACCCTCCGGGACTTGATTCCACATAATATAATCTTTGACCGTCTTTTTCATTACCAAGTTATTGTCGAGAGCTTGGACCACGAGGCACTTATTCGAAAGATGAAGATACCGAAGAAACTTCTCTTCGGGTTTACGTTTACTACGACTATCAGAATGATCATTGAAAATGATCTGATCAACCAGAGCCTCCGTGGAGGGAAGACCATCCGCATTAACTAGGCCAATTTCCCTGATCTGATCTTGATGTAAGTTGTCAACTTGATCAGTAATCCGCTGATACAGATCCATACAATGAATTCCATGTCCGTCTCTCTTGCCACCAACTTGAGACGGATGACTTCCAGATCTTTTGAATCCTCGAAAAAGTTGGACAAGCCCTCTCGCATCACGAATTTCTCGTGAATAGCGAGGGTGGTCTTATTTCCCGAATGGGAAAACCATCTTCGCCCAGTGGGGTGTTGAGATAAAAAAGGGGAGGTTAATCTCAGATGTTGGATTACCAATGTTAGCAGTGATCCCTCTGCCCCGGTCCTGGCAATAGTTATCTGTCATTTTATTTTGGGTGGATCTGGATCATCTTCGTCTTTGATGCGCTTCCTCATCAGTTCAGGATTGTTATCGATGAAATTCGGATACATTGACAATGTCTTTCTATTTCTAGTAGGTTCCTCCTCATCTGTCTTAGTTTTCTCATCTAATGTAGGGTGTGATTGCATCTCTTTGTATCTCTCGGCTATCTCTCTTTCCCTCTCGGCAATCTCTCTTTACCTCTGAGATAATTTCTCTACAAGAATTTGCTTTTCAGTCAAAAGACTGTCCTTTTCAGTCTGTAGTTGTATTACAACATTCTTTAGTGAATTTACTACTTTTTTGGAAATGTGAACTAGGCTAGACAAGTCTTCGATATAAATTGGTTCAGTATCAACCCAGGCACCTCTGTGATATACTGATTTCCTCTTAACCTCCAGCTTAATCCTAAGCTGGACCAATGTTATTTTCCTGTAGATTTCAAGATTGTGCCAATTAATCAGGAAGTTGGATACCACCTCTACATGCTTTGTACGTGATGGCTCCGCGTACTATGACTCAAACCATTCTCGATTGACATGCTCTTTCCCCAGTCCCTTGTACTTGACTACATCGGGATCGAGTTTAGGGTCGAGGTCACATATTTTTTGGTAGTTATAGGTCTTTGGTATTAAAAATAATCCTTTCACGAGTCTGCCCTCTAGCTTAAACTTGCCTAAGACAGAAGAAGAAATCACTTCATTAGGTAGTGGCTGACCATACACACACAGGAAAGCAGGAGCCAACCGCAACGCGTCTCAGTGTCTTGTTTGCCGCTCTTCTTCTTTGCTTGAAGCGCAGACACTCGTTAATATACGCTTTTTTGTTATGAAGAGGGTCTGTGTGCAGATTTGATTTGAGTCCAAAAGGCTTCGTCACGCAGGTAGAGTTTGACAGCGGCCTCCGTCGCGATGTGGTCGGGACTTGCCTTGGTCCAAGCCATAGGCAGATCAGACTACTCGATCAAAGATAGACAAGACAGGCGTGCTCCGATTCTGATTTGCTTGTGCGCCTGAGGATCGTGCTTCCATCTTATCCAAAGAAGCCAGTTCCTTAGTCTCTTTCCTTTCTTCTGACTTAGGAATGAGTGTGCGATTCCTGTCTTCTTTCCGGTTCAATCGACGGCTGGCCTTCACATCGGCTTTGGCTTCTGTGCTCTGTCAGCATGGGCGATCCGTGAATCCCGCATATCTGAATCTATTGTAGAGGAGTTACTGCTTGAGCGCGTGGCTTCAGCTCATAGCGCAGTATGCCCGAACACTCTTCTCTCGCTCGCTAGGCTCCAATAAACCAGTTACAGGAAGAGGAAGTACTATCCTATAAGAGGCTCGGCTGTGCTTTGCTTATAGACTCACATTCTGAATCAAATGTTCCTACAAATAAAGGCGATGAAATCCCTTTCTTTGGATGTACCGAAATCGGCCCCTTATGATCTCCTTTATAGGCACTGGTTTCCGTGACACTAGGGCGAAGACTCTCTCTATTTGGAGCTGACTCTTGGAGTCTACAATCTCAGTGGATTGATTGAATCTCTTCCTTTTAGATAGGCCGACTCCTCCTTTTAGCTATCGAGCGGTTGGGGAGTAAGTGGTGCCTGTTGCCAGCTACTCATATCAGCGAACATATGCTTTTCGCCATTCCTACTTTAAGAGAGAAGGCGCATAGCGATCTTTATAAATAGTATGTTTCTTTCATCCAACAAGAAAACCCTTGAAGGTGAGACCCCGAGAAAAAAAGTTCCAATGAATTCTTTTCTTTCAAGTTGAAGTCGGACTCGGCATGTGATTCTCTTTATCTTTAGTGAGGTACACTTGACCTCCCTTCTCACTGCCTATTAGCTCCCTCTGTAGTAGGGCGCCTTCGGTCGCCTCACTTCGATTATTCAGTATTAGCTCACTTCGCTCGCCTTGTTCTTCATGACTGGTTTGTCTTACCTTCAGAGCATCATGATTCGCCTACCTTCATTTGTGACTTTGCTTGCTTCGTCGTTGAATCATATTATGGGGATTGGAGATTCGCTGGTGAAACTATAGTATAGCTATGGGCCTAGTCTTTCTGCTATCGTGCTCTCACGAGTGCTTTTGATGGATCAACTGTAGTATCTGATACTGGGCCTGGTGGGTCACCCATTAATTGCTATAAGGGATTTGGAACTGCATCAATTTGTGCTTGAACGGATATTGACTCCCATTTTCACCTTTCACTCAAAAAACTTCTTTAAGACATATCCTAGGTCAAAAATAGATTCGAACTTGCCGCCTAGCCAAGGCAACTAAGTTAATTAGGCAATGCAAACACCGTAAATTCGAGGATCGCATAGCCAACCAAGTGTGGTGCCCCGTTCCCTCTATTCGGGGAGCGCGGCTAAGAAATACTAGACGGTATCGTTCGATCGGGATAGATTGAATCAAGAACTCATCCTCGTTATAGATTTGTCTCTTCGGAATCGATTCCCATATTCAGTGGACCGTGCCCCCGGGATCGACTTAGCGGCAGAGTCAGGAGGGACCTCTCCGCTGCATTCTTTGTTGCCTAGTTTTCGCTGTCGCTTGTTGCTTTCATGCCTTGAGTTGGTTTTCGGATTTGCTTGGGTTTTCTTGAACGGTTTCGATGGATTTCATTGCTTTCGTTCTTAGGACTGCACTTCAATTCCGATAAGGGAGAGAGAGGAAGAAGTACTGATCAGCTGTTCGTGTCAATACAGGTGAACCAGCTGTAGTCGTCGCTCGAGCGGACGCCTAAAGCACTTCTTTCCTTTTCCTTCCGACTACCAAAGTGGGTGGCTACCAACCCGATTACCTAGCCCTACTTGCTAGTCTTCACATCTAAATCTTGTGTTCGTGCTTGCCCGATCAAACGATACCAAGTAATAACTAAAAGATATCAAGATAATAAGGGATAGACATGGACCTGTTTGCTTGTCATTAAAACTTGTGAACGGTTGCTTACTTACTACATGCCTGCTTATTCAAATGTTTACCATATGCATATATACAAGTTAGAATGCTTACTTCTTCTTCTATAAATATGCTATATGTAGAACACCCTTTGCCATGCATCAATTATTCAGGGAGACTATGCAAAATACATCACACAATGCTACATATCCCCTGATTTCATTGACTCAGCTACATAAATGACAAACTTAACACAAATGCCGTTGATCACGGACAACTTATGCACAAGGCCTCCTGGTTCCTGCGGACGGTCGCTGGGGCACTGGCACCGATCCGATCCGGACGGAACCTCAAGATTAGTCTCTCCCATAGGCGGGGTGGCGTGTAGCGATACATGTGCCTCCGTCACCTTAGCCCGAGACTAAGACCGTCCATTATGGCATCAAAGCCAGTGATCCCCTCGTATATTTAAACCTGTTGCAACTAACTTGTGTCTTCTTGGCAGGGAAGGCATGGTAAGTAATGGCAGGTGGTTCAGACGGACAGGTAAATATCACCGAATGGTGGCGGGTTATTTCAATAATTCTATATCTATGTCTTGTTGTAAAATAAACTAAGGCAAGATAGAAACCCACAATAAGTATGCATGCTCCATTAAAACAACGTGTTGATTGGTAAAGTTGGGTTAGCTTGCCTTCACCAGTACGTTTCGATGTACTGACCCTCGTTGAAACAGGTTCCCCGCGCTAGGAAGAACCGAGCGAGGAGCAGGAGACAAACCCCCAATCCAGTCCAGCTGTAGGCACGCCTCGACCGTGCCAACCTTTGAAGCATTTTGAAGAAGAAGAAGCAATTTGAAGTTAGAAGCTAGCCACCAAGCAACCATGCAACTTCGTGGCAAAGCAGTCGTTCCGACGCAAGGTCTTATATTTTGAGTTTAGTAAGGATGTAATGTACAGGACTGCTATCTCATTTTGTGTCAACACTTTTGTAAGCCCATAAAGGCAATCCTTATGACTCAGTTCAAGGAGTTTGTAATAAATGTTCATATTATCAATAAAAAGAGAACTTTTCTATGTTTCAATATGTGTTTCAATTATCTGCGTACTCTGAATATGTGCTCGCTATGCGAAACAAAAATACTTAGCCTTGTGCGGTGCGCAACCTAGGCCCGCACGGCGGTCACGCCCGGGGGACGACTAACGATTCCACAGGATCGGGGCGTGACATTGTTGGTATCAGAGCACAGATTCAAAGTTTCTTTGACTCTTAAACTGGAAAAGTTCCCTTAACGATAAATCCCTGTGCGAACTCCTGAACTCATTAAGGCCAAAATGAGATACGTTCATGCAATAAGTCCATAATACATTATGATCCTGATGTAATTTACCTTCCTTTTAAGGAACGACGCAAGCGCAACCATCAGCGCTGGCGCCAGGCGAGACAAGGACTCAGGAGAGCAGTTCCGGAACTTCAGGAAGCTCTCGAAGCCAACGGGGCATGTCTCAATCAGATTCCCTTCAGCAGGTGATGCAAATGTTCACGGAGCAACGACAGAGGGATGATGCCCGCCAAGCCAAGTTCGAGAGCAACCTAGAGGCCCGGCTCTCAGTCCAACAAAAGCAGGTAGATACCCTGCAACAGCTTGTCCAGACTCTGGCCTCCAACCATTCTGCCGCAACGACAGCTACACCAGTGGAGCAGCCAGCGCTTGAAGTTGAACCACCGCCCGCGCCAAGGACGAGGGAAGTGACTGCCTTCACCTTTGGCAACTTCAAGAAGGTCTGCAACACGCCGTTTAATGGGACCGAGGACCCGATCGTGGCCCTAGATTGGCTCGCCGAGCTTGAAGATCATTTTTCTCTCCTAGAAGTGCCGGAAGACAAGCGCGTCACCTGTGCCCAACTATTGCTTCGCCTCAACGCGCACGACTGGTGGGACGTGCATCGACGATCTCTTCAACTTGGCCATGGAGAGAAGGCGATCGCGTGGACGACTTTTCGTGCCGCGTTCGAGGAGGAGTTTATACCCCCACCTCTACGACATCAACGGGAAAACGAGTTCGTTCAACTCCGGCATGGCAGTATGACGGTGAAGCAATACTCGGCAGAATTCAACAAACTGGCCAAATTTGCTACCGCTTATCTACCGGATGCATCGAGTCGAGCCAGACGATTCGAAGGAGGGCTACGTCCTGGTATTCACGGACACGTGTCCGTTTCGCAGTATCAGACAATGCGGGAAGTATTAAACCATGCCCTCTCCCTCGAACCGCAGTATCCTCATGTTGCCACCGGCGCTGTGCAAACCCCCAATCACAAACGCCAAGGCAACGATAGAGGAAACACAGCTGCAAAGCGCCCTAACAACGGCAGTTCGAAAAAGGGAAACTCGGGGCAACGATGTGATTTCTGTAGAAGGACAGGGCACGTCGAAAGTGAATGTCGCCGGAAGCATGGGTTATGTCTCATTTGTGGAGCTTCCGATCACGCCCTTCCCAACTGTCCAAAGTTCACCGAGCGCCGTCCTCCCCAACAAAATCAGACTCCGGCACCTCAGGCAAATCGAGCGGCGCCTCAACAAGGGCATAATCAAGCTCAAGGCTGAGTCTACACCATGACACGGGATGAAGCATTAGCTTCGGATACCGTCGTGTCAGGTACCTTACTTTTCAATAATATACCTGCTCGCGTTCTATTTGATTCAGGTGCAACCCATAGCTTTATTTCTACAAACTTCGCCACGGAGAACAATGTAAAAATGACTCCGTTGCATTTAGATTAAAGCGTTAGCACCCCGTCTGGTACAAAAATTCCTGTCTGTTCAGCATGCCTAGGCGGTTATATCTGTATTGGGCAGAGAAAGCTGTCACTTGATGTTTTAGTTCTTGATGTACGGGACTATGATATCATTTTAGGAATGGACTGGCTAGGCGTGTGCGCGGCAACTATTGAGTGTGCAGAGAAGCGAGTCATTTTCCGTCTGCCCGGAGAAGCCGTGTTCTGTTACACCAGTAGTCCAGCGAACAATGCGACCAGGGCCTGCATGGTGATTTAGGCAAAATCTGCTCGGCGAATGCTCTACACAGGCTGCGAGGGATTCCTAGCATCGGTTCGGGACACACGGCAGGACTACGCAAACGTCGAGTCAACTTCCGTTGAGGCAGAGTTCCCCGATGTGTTCCCGAGCGAACTACCCGGTATGCCGCCAGACCGAGAGATTGAATTCACTATCGACACATTTCTAAATACACAGCCGATTTCCAAGCCTCCGTACAGAATGGCACCTGCAGAGCTGAATGAATTAAAGCGCCAACTCCAGGAATTACTTGATCGCGGGTTCATCCGTCCGAGCGTGTCTCCTTGGGGCGCTTCCGTGCTCTTTGTGAAGAAAAAGGACGGAACTCTACGCCTCTGCATAGACTATAGGGAATTAAACAAAGTCACAATCAGGAACAAATATCCTCTGCCACGGATAGATGACTTGTTTGATCAGTTACAAGGGGCAACGGTGTTTTCAAAAATTGATCTTCGCTCGGGTTATCACCAGCTGAAGATTAAGCCAGAAGACGTGCCCAAGACTGCTTTCAGAACCCGCTACGGCCATTACGAGTTTTTCGTGATGCCGTTTGGACTGATGAATGCTCCTGCTGCATTCATGGATACGATGAACCGTGTCTTTAGGCCCTTCATCGATAAATTCGTGGTGGTGTTTATCGATGACATCTTAGTGTACTCGAAGACTAGGGATGAGCACGCAGGACACCTGCGGATGGTGCTGCAAACCCTTCGAGACCACAAGTTGTATGCCAAATTAAGCAAATCAAAATTTTGGCTGGACAGTATCTCGTTTTTGGGGCATATCATCTCCTCGGAAGGCATCTCAGTTGATCCGAAGAAGATAGAAGCAATCACGCAGTAGAAACGACCGGAGTCAGCTAGCGACATCCGAAGTTTCCTTGGTCTGGCAGGGTACTACCGAAGATTTATACAAAATTTTGCTAGGATTGCTTCGCCCTTGACTCAGTTGACACGAAAGGGTGCAAAGTTTACTTGGACAGAGGACTGTGAAGCTTCGTTTACGGAGTTAAAGCAGCGCCTCATCTCTGCCCCAATTCTCACTCTGCCGAACGGACCGGATGACTTTAAAATATATAGTGATGCCTCAGGAAAGGGTCTAGGATGTGTCCTGATGCAGCGCGATAAGGTGATAGCCTACGCGTCTAGACAGCTAAAGCCTCACGAGCAGAACTACCCAACGCATGATCTCGAACTTGCCGCGGTAGTATTTGCATTGAAGCTGTGGCGTCACTATCTTTATGGCGTGCCGTACGAAATCTATACGGACCATAAGAGCCTGAAATAATTGTACACTCAAAAGGATTTGAATCTTTGGCAGCGGCGATGGCTTGAACTCCTCAGCGACTTCGATCTCACGATCAGATACACGCCTGGAAAGGGAAACGTAGTAGCTGACGCGTTGAGTCGAGTGTTTGTAGGGAGTTTGGTTATTGATGATAGGCTACGCCGAGATCTTGAATCACTGGGTATCACACTGAAAATAAGATATAAGAAGTGGGCGCAAGTAGCTCAACTGCGCCTCGAGCCCGACTTGTTACACAAAGTGAAGGCCGCTCAGAAGGACGACCCGTTCCTGCAGAAGATACATGCCCTCATCTTGGCAGGAAAGGCGTCCGACTTTGCGGTAAGCGCGGATGGGATGCTTCGAGTAAAGGGAAGACTATGTGTTCCAAAAGATGCGGCCCTCAGACAAGAGATACTCACGGAAGCTCACTATGCTAGTTATACTTCTCATCCGGGTAGCACTAAGATGTATCGGGATCTTCGTACGACGTTTTGGTGGCACGGCTTAAAACGGGATATGGCGCAGTTTGTGTCGCATTGCATGGCTTGTCAACGAGTAAAGGCCGAACACCAGAAACCAGGCGGAGAGCTTCAGAACCTTGCTATTCCGGAGTGGAAATGGGATGATATAACGATGGACTTTATTGTTGGCTTGCCGAGGACGCAACGGGGACATGATGCAATCTGGGTTATCGTCGATCGACTCACCAAGTCAGCTCACTTTCTGCCTATTAAATCTACTTGGAGTGCCGACCGCCTGGCTCAGATATATCTCAACGAAATCGTCCGACTTCACGGCGTGCCCGTAACCATAGTCTCCGATCGAGATGGTCGATTCATATCACGTTTCTGGGGAAGCCTGCAGTCAGCAATGGGGACGAAGTTGAAATTCAGCTCTGCCTACCATCCACAGACCGATGGCCAAACAGAGCGCGTCAACCAGATCCTCGAAGATATGCTGCGACTCTACGCCTTGGACACGAAGACTAGTTGGGACCTTCATCTACCTCTAGCCGAATTTGCTTACAACAATAGTTATCAATCAAGCATTCAAATGGCGCCGTATGAAGCATTATACGGGCGGAAGTGTAGATCTTCTATCTGTTGGGACAAAGTCGGGGAGCGGCAAGTACTTGGCCCTGAGCTCGTGGAGCAGACCGTCCAGAAGGTTCGGCTGATTCGGGACAGATTAAAGATAGCTCAAAGTCGTCAGAAGAGCTATGCGGATGTTCATCGGAGACCGCTAGAGTTTCAAGTAGGTGACCGGGTATTCCTCAAGGTCTCGTCCATGCGAGGGGTCAGCAGGTTCGGAGCGAAGGGAAAGCTAAGTCCACGATTTGTCGGCCCGTTCGAAATACTAAAGCGGGTTGCTTCAGTTGCTTATCAGATCGCTCTACCACCATCCCTAGCTGACGTACATGATATATTCTATGTTTCCCAACTTAGAAAATATGTGTACGATCCAAGCCACGTGGTAGACCTGGGACAACTGAACCTTCAGCCCGACTTGACGTATGTAGAACAGCCGGTACAAATTTTGGATAGAAAAGAAAAGCTGCTTCGGACCCGTTCGGTTCCTCTAGTGCGCGTGCTTTGACGGAATCACTCTGTCGAAGAATCTACTTGGGAGCTCAAATCCGATATGAGGGAACGGTTCCCCTCATTATTTCCTAGTGGTAGGTTTTATTCCTTAAGTTTCGGGACGAAACTTCCAATTAGTTGGGTAGGATGTGGTGCCCCGTTCCCCCTATTCGGAGAGCGCGGCTAAGAAATACTAGACGGTATCATTCGATCGGGATAGATTGAATCAAGAACTCATCCTCGTTATGGATTTGTCTCTTCGGAATCGATTCCCATATTCAGTGGACCGTGCCCCCGGGATCGACTTAGCGGCAGAGTCAGGAGGGACCTCTCCGCTGCATTCTTTGTTGCCTAATTTTCGCTGTCGCTTGTTGCTTTCATGCCTTGAGTTGGTTTTCGGATTTGCTTGGGTTTTCTTGAACGGTTTCGATGGATTTCATTGCTTTCGTTCTTAGGACTGCACTTCAATTCCGATAAGGGAGAGAGAGGAAGAAGTACTGATCAGCTGTTCGTGTTAATACAGGTGAACCAGCAGTAGTCGTCGCTCGAGCGGACGCCTAAAGCACTTCTTTCCTTTTCCTTCCGACTACCAAAGTGAGTGGCTACCAACCCGATTAGCTAGCCCTACTTGCTAGTCTTCACATCTAAATCTTGTGTTCGTGCTTGCCCGATCAAACGATACCAAGTAATAACTAAAAGATATCAAGATAATAAGGGATAGACATGGACCTGTTTGCTTGTCATTAAAACTTGTGAACGGTTGCTTACTTACTACATGCCTGCTTATTCAAATGTTTACCATATGCATATATACAAGTTAGAATGCTTACTTCTTCTTCTATAAATATGCTATATGTAGAACACCCTTTGCCATGCATCAATTATTCAGGGAGACTATGCAAAATATATCACACAATGCTACATATCCCCTGATTTCATTGACTCAGCTACATAAATGACAAACTTAACACAAACGTCGTTGATCACGGACAACTTGTGCACAAGGCCTCCTGGTTCCTGCGGACGGTCGCTGGGGCACTGGCACCGATCCGATCCGGACGGAACCTCAAGATTAGTCTCTCCCATAGGCGGGGTGGCGTGTAGCGATACATGTGCCTCCGTCACCTTAGCCCGAGACTAAGACCGTCCATTATGGCATCAAAGCCAGTGATCCCCTCGTATATTTAAACCTGTTGCAACTAACTTGTGTCTTCTTGGCAGGGAAGGCATGGTAAGTAATGGCAGGTGGTTCAGACGGACAGGTAAATGTCACCGAACGGTGGCGGGTTATTTCAATAATTCTATATCTATGTCTTATTGTAAAATAAACTAAGGCAAGATAGAAACCCACAATAAGTATGCATGCTCCATTAAAATAACGTGTTGATTGGTAAAGTTGGATTAGCTTGCCTTCACCAGTACGTTTTGATGTACTGACCCTCGTTGAAATAGGTTCCCCGCGCTAGGAAGAACCGAGCGAGGAGCAGGAGACAAACCCCCAATCCAGTCCAGCTGTAGGCACGCCTCGACCGTGCCAACCTTTGAAGCATTTTGAAGAAGAAGAAGCAATTTGAAGTTAGAAGCTAGCCACCAAGCAATCATGCAACTTCGTGGCAAAGCAGTCGTTCCGACGCAAGGTCTTATATTTTGAGTTTAGTAAGGATGTAATGTACATGACTGCTATCTCATTTTGTGTCAACACTTTTGTAAGCCCATAGAGGCAATCCTTATGACTCAGTTCAAGGAGTTTGTAATAGATGTTCATATTATCAATAAAAAGAGAACTTTTTCATGTTTCAATATGTGTTTCAATTATCTGCGTACTCTGAATATGTGCTCGCTATGCGAAACAAAAATACTTAGCCTTGTGCGGTGCGCAACCTAGGCCCGCACGGCGGTCACGACTAACGATTCCACGGGATCGGGGCGTGACACCAAACAACAGCCTAGACATGCCCAAGCAGGAGTTTAAGTTATCCTTTTATTATAATTGAACCTTTTGCTATTATTTAAGTAAGTTTACCATTTTTTGGAACGGTTCATTTTCTTCTCGAGGCTGGTTCATTTGCAGTAAGGTCTTCTATGTTTGTACATCGGGGCACCCAAGGATGTCTTATTTTATTTTTTGACGTGGATTATCTCATTCTCACTAGGTATAACTCGACTCTTATTGATGTCTTTTTTTTGTGCTTGCTCGCCAGTTTGATATTAATGGTAACTAGCATTATTTATTAGGCATTAAAGCTTCTCGAGGACCGGATTCTTTCTCTCTCAAACTCAAAGTATGCTCTATCATTCTTGTACAAAACGAAGATGGTTGACTGCAGATTGGGACTCCTCTTGCTCTCAAGCACGAAAATAACATCCGCCCTACAACCCCCGGGGAAGAACAACCACTCTCAACAACAACTAGAAGATGGCGATCACCCCCTAAATCCCCCTTTCGCCAGTAGTAGGGGGACTTTCAACAACCATGATGATGTGCCACTCGTGCGTCTTTCCAGAGAAGCACTTAGCCTTCCTTTCCTGATGGAACTGCTACTTGTGCTTGCTTACTGGACTGGCTTGATTTTCTTTTTCCTAGTTTGCACCCTTCGGTTGCTTTCATCTTCCTATTCATACTAACCACTAGTAGAGCGAGGGGAGAGTGACCATAGGGCTTTGGTAACCGGAGGAGTAGTTGCCTATGCCTAGCTTGTCATGCTCCAGTCCTAAAATACATAGGACTAGGAACACGTAAGCATGCCAGCCGCATGGATATGGCAACTCCAATATATGGAAACCAAACCCATACGTACACTGTAATATGAATATAAAATCCACAAGTGGTATAAATATATGTCACAAGTCACAGGGTACAATCTAAATCTCATCCACAAAAAATCAATATAAATGAATAACCAGCATCTATACAATTAGATCTTAACATAAGTATCTAAGGATGATAGTTGGATGGAAACAAATCCACTACCAACTCGAATGTAAGAGCAAATACAAAATAAGTATAACACAACAACACCATATAAGAATACCAGCTAGCAATCACGGGCTCGAAGAGAGGACATCCACGAAACATATATAACTATCCAAATCTGCGCTCCTGCAAATACTCAAGAACAGATACATCTGGCAGAGGACCAGGTCCTCAGAGGGACGTAACAAGATACAGAAAAGCGAGCCAACTTGAATACAGTAAACATGCATATTATTTGAAAATAAATAAGTACGCTGTACAAGACATCTATATGAATGCAAATGAGGACAACTTTTTGACGTATGGCAAGGGTAGGCTACTTGATATAATCTCATAACTCACACACACGTCCATGAACATCATCAGCCGACATACCGCGGGGGTAGCGACCCTCGTGACTCCATCAATCGACATACCGCGGGGGTAGCGACCATCGGACACGGCCACCATAGAGCGTGCTAGTGACTACGGTATTACCAGAGTGGTTAAAGCCCATACGCCTACTGATTGTCCTCTATGATACTAAGTGTCAAGTGTGTGTCAACATATCTAATATATAGTAATGACTGAAAGGAACTACACATGCAATAAATAAACAGAATGCAATAAATATACAAAAATATACTAAGCATGCAAAATACTATAAGCAATTTGGCAAGGTATCTTGCCTGGTCTGAAAAGGATGAAGTTCCAACTCAAGGCGTCGTCCGATCTACCCGTCACATAAATTAAACAAGTTAGGTTACAAAAGTGGGTGAATAGGTTCCTCCATTTTAATCTATTTTTATTCTAAATAAAATAACCTAAAATAGTATTTTAATCTTATTATAATCTAATTTTTATTGTTAAACCCTAATTTTTCCCAAAGAACTGAATTTTATCAACTCGAGACTCATGGCACGCAAATCGAGGCGATCTGTTGACCGAAAAGTCAACCGACACAAACTCAACTTTCATGCATGATTTCCTATAGATTTTAGCGTCAAAAATATGTTGGAATTTATGGCTCGTCCGAATTCAAATTCGTTTGGGAATTATGGCACATACAAATTTTGTATTGTGCACCGATGGTTAAATTTTAACCTAGAAGTTTTACAGAATCAACAGTATGTAAATACTTCGAATTAAATTCTGAGAAAAAATATATATTGACGATCTCGACATTAGCTTTCCGAAACTTTAAACGGTTCATGATTCTGATTTCTGGTTCTCCCGAAATCGCAAAAACAATAAAACACGTCTATTTTTGGACATGCTGTGCTCTACGAATTTTCCAGAATTTAATACTAATAATTTCGAAAAAAAATTTATATAATCAGAAATCTAACCTCAATATCTTTCTAACGCAAGAAACTAGGCTTTGTTTGGAGTCCGGAGTTATGCGCAATGGCTTCTGGAAGATGAAGGAACCCTAGATGGCAATTCTCCAAAAATCGGCTCAAGAAAAATCCTAGAAAATAACTTAAACTATTATATATATAGAGGAGAGAGAAAGAGCAGCCGCGGCTCGGATTCTGCCATGTGGCAGCCATCCATGGCTCCCCGCTCAGATCGAACGGTCAGATATTCACGTGGCTCGGCTCAGCTGAGTCCGATTCGGACTAGGACGCGGCTCGGCTCGGCTCGGCTTCACCCCGCGGTCACTGACAGGCGGGCCCGGCACTGTTCGCTGTGGGAGGCTGACAGGTGGGCCCCCTGTTTGCTGACTGGGCAGAATTAATTACTTTTTGGGTTTTCTTTTTCAGAAATTAGTATTTAATTCAGTTTTTCATAATTAACTCAAAATAAGTGCTAAAATTAATCAGAAAATTCCCAAAAAATTCTAGAAAATATATTTTATTATTTAGAACCTAAATAAAAGTTTGGGATATTTTTAATTAAGTTTGAACATAAAATAAATTCTTTAAAGTCCTAGAAAATTAGTGTTACTAGTTTTTAATTAACTAAAAATTATGGAAAAATCCCAATAATCTAAAATAGCCTAAAAATAATTCTAAATAAATATTTATATAAGTAAATATACTAAAAATTTATTTTTTAATTAAATAAGAGAATACTCTAAATAAATTTAACATCTATAATAAATATAATAATATAAAATATACACAAAATACCTATTTTGGGTGAGGGAGTTTACAATCTACCCAACTTAAAACAATTTCGTCCTCGAAATTAAAATAAGGCATAATTTGTTAAATCCTTCACATTCGTACATAAGGTATGTCAATCGCAATCTCTTCCAAAAATTTAAATAACAAAATCTATTCAAATCTATCGCGATCATTTCAAAATTAAGATAATCATTGTTCAAATCAAAATTCAACCTATTGTAATCTCTTCTCACTTTTCCAAATCATCAATATCCAAATTTAAATTGAGTCCATATAATATCTTCAAGATTTAAATAACCCATATCAAATTTTACATCACGATATCCAACTATCATAATCTCCTCTAGAAGTAATTTGAGTCCAATATTATTCATATTTTCACTTATAATTTTTTTTGTATTCTTCAACTTTTTAAATTCCATTCACATCCTCAATATTTTAAATAGGTAGTCCAACCATCAAATTTTAATTCTTAATTTAAATCATCAAATTAAAAAATAATTTAAATGCAGTCCACCAATGTTCAAGTCTGAAATTATATATTTATCCTTCAAATTCAAATTGATGATTTTACCTTCAATACTCAAAAAATTAAATTATGTACTTAAGGTATAAATATTCGGTCCTCAATATCAAGATTCATTAATCCTCATCATCTTAGTCATTCTTCTAAAATTTTCAAAATTAAATGGCTTGAATCTCTCCCAATCTAATCTTACTCGATCACAATCTAAAAAAAATTTCTCTCGAGTTGCCAATGCACTGCTACCCAACTTAGAATTTACCCATCTATCACAGAAGGTTATATACTTTAAGAAAAATATTCCTTAATTTATTTACTCATGTCATTCAATCCTCAAAACTTTAACGCCGATTATATCATATATGATATGTCCTTAATTACGAAAGAATAATCCTCAAGTATGTGATCGGCCTATGGGGTATATCTAGTACTCTCTGTGTATCAAACTTATACCAAGCACGAGGTTTTGTCTTTCCAAAATAAGGGAAGACGGAGATCAATAATAAAGAGTTCAAGGGGGAGGTAATCGATTAGTAGTATGGGGGTCAAGGCATTTAAAGAATTCAATGGGAATTGTCAAGGCAGTTGTGGATTGAAATCTTATTTTGGTAATGCCTATCCACATGCTCGCATCGGTACAGTTATGTAACAGATACGATATGCTCAGACATATCTAGAGGGCAAGTTCATTCATCTACTAATCACTAGATATCTCAATCCACGTAAAGTAGTTATACGAAGGGCGAACCACGCGCACTATGGTTGATCAGACCGTAGTACACTGATTCTAAAATGTATTAATGTATGCTTCCACTAATACATATATAGTGAACAAGCTTGATGAAAGAATAAGCTTGCAAAACTAGGCTATAATAGCGGCATAAGTCAAGGTGGTACAACAATTATAGGTACGCTAGATGATGATGAAAGGAGGTACAAGTCAATTCAAGTTCACAAAAACAAAACAAAACAAACAGAATAAGCAATAATAATAAAGACTCTACAAATCTCTATAGTTATCATACAAACTCCTTGTCTATGTCGCTAGTCGACCAAATGGGGGCAAGGACCTCTAAATTCTATTGTCTGAATAAACACTATCGTCTTATGCTAGCATACAATTAATGTCATTCAGTTACACTACCTCGATGGGTCAAGTGGACTATGTCATACTAGGTTGTGAGACATACTGCCCAACTTAAAAGAATTAAACTAGTACTGTGACAGTCCTAAGAGGATCCTACAAAATAACCTTGCACATGTACATAGAACATAAACTCTTATTAGGGTCTCCTATTGCATTATATAGGTAAGGGTCACCTTAAGTCTTAATCATAGTGCTCATAGAACATGTGTCAATCGTAGGGATAGAAGAGTTACTAGCCGTTAAGGGGGGAAAGGGGTCTAACTCGTATCGAGGTGATGGTACAAATTATGCGATTTAACACTAAGGGATAATCATCGGGTCGAAGTCTGCAAGAACAACTCAACTTATCAAACTTTAACTACCAAGCACAAAGTGTTCAAATTCAAGACTACAACTATAATCCTAGCAAACTATATGTCCTTAACAAAGGATAAAATTACTTGGCCTACTATCAGAAGGATCAGGTGACACGAGTTAAAAGATGAAGAAGAGAAAACATGATTAGTCGTCGCACAAATAGCGAGCGCTAGGGTTTTAGGGGAACAATATATGAAATAAAATAGAGAGGCTATAGATAATGTCAAGGTTTCCTAAGGGGAGATGCTATGCTACTCTCTGGTTTGCGGTATGATCAAGAAAATACTATATTCAATGCTCTTGGCTTTCTAAGGTACTGTCTGCTTATCTCAAGACAAGAACCTAAATTTAGTTCTCCAATACTTATCTAACTGCGAAGGTTAGGTTCAGTCCTAATATAAAATTTTGGTTTTCTATTGGTTTCTCAATGCTAGGGGCAAACATTATGGTAACTTCTAACTAACTCTAGTAGTATCTATACTACTCACAGGTCTTCATAATACATCAGAGGGTAATGGTAAACCAATTCTAGAGATAAGAAATTCTAGGGTTCACTAGATATTCTAAAGTTAGTGGTGTGTTTATATTCTTGTTGTATTCTTAATAGGTGTGCTACCCTAATTATCATCCTAATAATAGGGACTTCTATATTCTAGGAGAAGGCTACACTCAAGGAACTAATGAGAAGGTACATGAATCAAGCATGATGCAATTATTCAACGGAATGGATTGGAAGGAGGATGAGTCATAGTCAGTTGTGGATGAGATCCTATGCTCTAATCCTAGGTGCAGGCTTGTTCGATACAGTAACGTAACTGAGACAATATGCTCTCGACCTGCATGGGCCACCACAAAAACATGTCACGCTCCAGTCCCAAAATACGTAGGACTAGGAACACGTAAGCATGCCAGCCGCATGGATATGGCAACTCCAATATATGGAAACCAAACCCATACGTACGCTGTAATATGAATATAAAATCCACAAGTGGTATAAACATATGTCACAAGTCACAGGGTACAATCTAAATCTCATCCACAGAAAATTAATATAAATGAATAACCAGCATCTATACAACTAGATCTCAACATAAGTATCTAAGGATGATAGTTGGATGGAAATAAATCCACTACCAACTCGAATGTAAGAGCAAATACAAAATAAGTACAACACAACAACACCATATAAGAATACCAGCTAGCAATCACGGGCTCGAAGAGAGGACATCCACGAAACATATATAACTATCCAAATCTGTGCTCCTGCAAATACTCAAGAACAGATACACCTGGCAGAGGACCAGGTCCTCAGAGGGACGTAACAAGATACAGAAAAGCGAGCCAACTTGAATACAGTAAACATGTATATTATTTGAAAATAAATAAGTACGTTGTACAAGACATCTATATGAATGCAAATAAGGACAACTTTTTGACGTATGGGCAAGGGTAGGCTACTCGATCTAATCTCACAACTCACACACACGTCCATGAATATCATCAGCCGACATACCACGGGGGTAGCGACCCTCGTGACTCCATCAATCGACATACCGCGGGGGTAGCGACCATCGGACACGACCACCATAGAGCGTGCTAGTGACTACGGTGTTACCAGAGTGGTTAAAGCCCATACGCCTACTGATTGTCCTCTATGATACTAAGTGTCAAGTGTGTGTCAACATATCTAATATATAGTAATGACTGAAAGGAACTACACATGCAATAAATAAACAGAATGCAATAAATATACAAAAATATACTAAGCATGCAAAATACTGTAAGCAATTTGGCAAGGTATCTTGTCTGGTCTGAAAAGGATGAAGTCCCAACTCAAGGCGTCGTCCGATCTACCCGTCACATAAATTAAACAAGTTAGGTTACAAAAGTGGATGAATAGGTTCCTCCATTTTAATCTATTTTTATTCTAAATAAAATAACCTAAAATAGTATTTTAATCTTATTATAATCTAATTTTTATTTTTAAACCCTAATTTTTTCCAAAGAACTGAATTTTATCAACTCGAGACTCATGGCACGCAAATCGAGACGATCTGTTGACCAAAAAGTCAACCGACACAAACTCAACTTTCATGCATGATTTCCTGTAGATTTCAGCGTCAAAAACATGCTGGAATTTACGGCTCATCCGAATTCAAATTCATTTGGGAATTATGGCACATACAAATTTTGTATTGTGCACCGATGGTTAAATTCTAACCTAGAAGTTCTACAGAATCAACAGTATATAAATACTTTGAATTAAATTCTAGGAAAAATATATGTTGATGATCTCGACATTAGATTTCCGAAACTTTAAATGGTTCGTGATTCTGATTCCTGGTTCTCCCGAAATCGCAAAAACAACGAAACACGTCTATTTTCGGACATGCTGTGCTCTACAAATTTTTCAGAATTTAATACTAATAATTTCGAAAAACAATTTATATAATCAGAAATCTAACCTCAATATCTTTCTAACGCAAGAAACTAGACCTCGTTTGGAGTCCGGAGCTATGCGCAATGGCTTCTGGAAGATGAAGGAATCCTAGATGGCAATTCTCCAAAAATTGGCTCAAGAAAAATCCTAGAAAATAACTTAAACTATTATATATATAGAGGAGAGAGAAAGAGCAGCCGCGGCTCAGATTCTGCCACATGGCAGCAATCCATGGCTCCCCGCTCAGATCGAACGGTCAGATATTCACGCGGCTCGGCTCAGCTGAGTCCGACTCGGACTAGGACGCGGCTCGGCTCGGCTCGGCTCAGCTCGGCTTCACTCCGCGGTCACTGACAGGCGGGCCCGGCACTGTTCGCTGCGGGAGGCTGACAGGTGGGCTCCCTGTTTGCTGACTGGGCAGAATTAATTACTTTTTGGGTTTTCTTTTTCAGAAATTAGTTTTTAATTCAGTTTTTCATAATTAACTCAAAATAAGTGCTAAAATTAATCAGAAAATTCCCAAAAAATTCTAAAAAATATATTTTATTATTTAGAACCTAAAATAAAAGTTTGGGATATTTTTAATTAAGTTTAAACATAAAATAAATTCTTTAAAGTCCTAGAAAATTAGTGTTACTAGTTTTTAATTAACTAAAAATTATGGAAAAATCCCAATAATCTAAAATAGCCTAAAAATAATTCGAAATAAATATTTATATAAGTAAATATACTAAAAATTTATTTTCTAATTAACTAAGAGAATACTCTAAATAAATTCAACATCTATAATAAATATAATAATATAAAATATACACAAAATACCTATTTTGGGTGAGGGAGTTTACATAGCTTGAAAAGGGAATCAATCGGATCTCGCATCCGAGCGAAGAGAGATCGATATTTTACCCCACCTAGCTGAATAGGCGTAACAAAGATACCTAAAAAAAAGGCAAGGTGCACCTTGGATTGAAATCGACGAATTACGTTTTGCCAGATGGATTCTTTACACCGGATTCCAATATTGTGAATCTAAATAAAGGCGCATACGTGGGCGGGAAGGGGGCCCTACTACTTCTTCATTCAGGGGGGGACTAGCCTCATGACTTCCCACTGGGCGAGAGGTGCACCTAACCCACCTACCCACTCATCAATTACGGTGTTCAGCTGACTTGCACAGAAAGACAGACCCCTATTTATTAGTCATTCGGCGTCCCATCTTTTGACTGTTGTCAACTAATCTTTTTCATGTTCGATTCTACCCTATGTTAGAATATTTCTGTGAATGCTATTCCAATCTAAGTGGTCCTATTCCGTGTCCCGTGCTAGGAAGCATTAGTCCTCTTTTCATTCCAAATTCAAGAATACGACCGATACGATTGATTGGTCTGTGTGCTTCTCTTATTACTTTTTTGTATCCCCGTGTTCCTCGGATACAATTCGATCCTTCTACGGCCAAATCTCAATTTGTGGAAAGCCTTCGATGGCTTCCTTATGAAAACATCCATTTGTATATGGGTATAGATGGTCTTTTATTATTCTTCGTGATATTGACCACATTTCTGATCCCTATTTGCATTTTAGTGGGTTGGTCTGGTATGAGAAGTTATGGGAAAGAGTATATTACTGCATCTCTAATTCGTCAATTTCTAATGATCGCCGTGTCCCGCATGCTGGATCCTCTACTATTCTATGTTCTTCCCGAAAGCGTGCCAATCCCTATATTGTGCGGAGCTGAGCATCTTCTATTCGATGGGATAAAGCTTTTCCTCTGTAGGGGCCTTGTATAGTAAACCCCCTACGGGCGGTCCTCCGTCGTCGTCAAGTAGTAAATAGTCAAGTCGCCCCCGCGAAGCTTTCGGGAAGAGGGGTAGTCTTGTGCGTAAGCATAGCATTTCTGGTTGAACCACCGAACCACACATCTTTTTTTGGTGGGAGGGTACTCCGAGTAGTGGGTACCCCGTAGGACCTCGACCCGCCTACTCGGGTCTTGTATGGATATGCAGGAAGGGGTGCTCCTAGGTGTGTGTAGGGGGTATGGTTGTTCGCAAGAATGGATTCCTCGTCAAGTCAGGGGGGTGTGGACACACTTGCGCGAATTTGGGTAACGGCTATAATGGAGAAAAAGAAGGAAAACTGTACCCGACCAGGGATGGACGTAAACTCGTAAGCCACCGAGGGTAGGGATAATCGTCCAGGTCTTATTGTTCAACTAAAAAGCCGCCCCGCCACAACAGGCAGGTTGGTTCATCTGTCGTCGTCGGGGAGCTCTTGGCGAGGAGACCGTAGGATAAGTTGCAAAAACAAACGGAGGGAAGGATCGACCCGTTCAGTAGAATTCCGAAGAAAGAGGCAGCAGGTGGAGACATTTCTTTGGCCCCCTTCAAAAGAAATGCGGGCAGGGTAGAGCTCGACAGAGGGTTCGAGAATAGGGTAGGGTCCTGTCCTAAAGATGAAGATCAAAAAAGGGGCGGGACCCTTTATGCATGCATCTCTGTACAAGTGCTGCGCACAAGTTCCGGCCGAAAAGAGAAAACCAATTGGAATCGCTCACATCACAGTAGTCATAGTTGCGTAAAAGTCGTCAGTCGAGGGGCGACCATAACATAAGGCAATGACTTTCATAGACCTCTCTCTAGATATCTATAGATAGAGAGAGAGATCTGCTGCGTGAGCAACCCGACTGTGCCTTACATGTGCTCTACAGGTCACACTTCATCTTTCTTCCCAACGAGCCCATTTTTCTTTCTTTTGAAGACGGACGGGTTCGAAAGGCAGGGTTTTTGACGGTCGGGCCCCCTACCACTAGTTCGGCTAGCTAGTGAGCGGTTTTTTCGGGTGGGAAGCAGGACGGGCCCTACGGGCGGGCATCCCCGCTACGCAAGCAGTATTGTTCTCCACCACCCGAGAAGCAAAAGAAAAGAGAGTCAAGGCGATGTAATCGATACAAGCATAGTGGTCTAATGACAAGGGCCGACAACGGAAGCTCGGGACAGAGCCATATGATGCGGAAGTCTCACGTACGGTTCCCTGAGAAGGGAGTGGCTACCCACTGGAGCTTCGACCAACCACCACCGGTCAATTCTGCTTTGGGGCCACCCCTTACTCTACCATTATTATAGGGGTATGGGGTTCGAGACAAATAAAGATCAAGGCTGCATATAAGTTTTTCCTATATACTTTACTTGGATCAGTTTTTATGCTATTAGCTATTTCGTTGTTTCTTCTCCAAACAGGAACCACCGATTCACAAATCTTATTAACCACAGAATTTGGTGAGCGGCGCCAAATCTTTCTATGGATTGCTTCTTTCGCCTCTTTCGTCGTCAAAGTGCCTATGGTACCAGTTCATATTTGGTTACCCGAAGCCCATGTAGAGGCACCTACGGCTGGATCTGTCATCTTGGCAGGAATTCCTTTAAAATTGGGAACCTACGGGTTTTTAAGATTTTTAATACCCATGTTTCCCGAAGCGACACTTCGTTCTACTCCTTTCATTTATACTCTAAGCGTGATTGCTATAATATATACTCCCTCGACCACTTCAAGACAGATCGATCTTAAGAAGATCATTGCCTACTCCCCAGTAGCCCATATGAATCCGGTGACTATTGGTATGTCTAGTCGGGCGGCGGCCGTTAGGTTACCTATTTTGAGTTATGAACACGCAAGCAAGGCCAAAACATGTGTGTCGGGCGTGCGACCCATCAACCTACTAGCAATGGGGGAGAAAACATAGCATGTCGTAACAAAAGCGTCGATTCGAGGCGTCAGCAAAACACTGCCGCCTGTTCTAAAAATGAAATCCCTTAGCGCCCCGGGACGGGAGTGGGGGACGGCCCTACGCGCAGACATCAGCAGCACCGGCTCTACGAAGTCCGAATCGAATCTTTCTGTTGGCTTTCTCGTGAATCAGAATTGTTGGGCGCGGCGAAGCGAGCACTTTCTAGCTGTTTCGCTTGCTTCTTTTTTATTGTGGCGGCTATTATGGCCTGGCAGAAATGAACGAGAGCGATATGCACTTTTCAAATTGATCGATAGATGGCCTGATCTCTTTTGATAGATCGAAAGAGTAGGAATGGATAGAGAAGAGGGAGTCTATCAATAATAAAGGCGCTGTATTGCCCTATTTCTATCTATTAATGAGACAAGATATCTATCTATTCTGGATCCATCAAAAAGAAATCGATATGTATCTGATAGAGTCGGAATCGTATGTAGAGCGCCCAAGCGCTTTTTGGGCCAACTCAGTTCTCTTATCCATCGGTCCAATGCACTGGGCTCATCTCATGGAGGGAAAAAGAAGTAGTTGTGTTTTTGTTCGCCGCCTCGACGCATTCCCCGGCATCGTCCCACACAGAAAGAAAGAGTGCGGAGCCCCGACCCGACCTATAGGTCCGCTAACGTAAAGAGAGGAGTTAAGCCTGAACTGGCGAACCGAAGTCACTTTCGTAACCATACTTCCTACAGCTAACATGTGTCCAGTCCAGCGAGAACGCGCAGCGCAAACGAACGTGAGCTGCTATACTGAATCCCCCGCTGGCCATCGGGGACCGAGTGGTAAGGCCATGATCTGCAGGGGAACGAATCACTCATTCTTATATTGGAGACAGGTGCACGAAGGGCAAAGAAAGACCCATTGTTTAGCTTCCGGTTGCCAATGAACAGATCAAAGAACACATCTTCGGAGCACACACTCGACGCAAATAACTTATCCTTCCTCAAGGCTTGCTAGTTTTCTGACGATGAAGAAGTATCCTTCAGCATTGGTAGCAAATGAAGGAACCTCTGGAAGTGGAAACAGGGTAACCAGAAATGCTGAAGAGAAACAAGCTTTATGATGCCTTGGATTGCTTATGTGCTCCTAGGTGACATGCCACATGAGCTTTCTCAGCTCGTTGTAGAGCTGTCAGTTGTACCGGGACTTTGTAAAGATGACAAAAGGCTTGTACAATTGCTCCCAAGGCTCATGCTCTGCTCCAAGCATATTGCAGCAAACTTGAAAATACCACCAGAGCTGGACCAGCTACTCAAATGGAGAGAAAGCAGCAGCAGCTAAAGAAGTCACAGAGGAAGCAACCAAAGCAGAATCTCGCCTAGCTTGTCTCCGAGAGCAATTGGCCAAACTCCAAGCCCACTCTCCCACTTCAATTCAATCACTGACTTCATATAGTTGTATGGGATGGGTAGCCTTTAACAATATACAAAGTTGGTGGGGATTCCCATCGACTAGATAGGCTCTTTAACAGAGAGGTCGGGCTAAAAGACATAGGCGGCTTCCTTCCTTGGTAGTATGTTCCAGAGGGAGAGGGCAGAATTGATAGCTTGACCTAAGTGGATTAGTCACCGCGACCCGTGGAGAGGCGGTGTCGAGTCCATGCAGACTATCAATTAGTCTAGTCATTCCATATAATATAGAATTACTAGATAAAGAGCGAGTGATCACCAATGAGGAAATAGGCATTGTCTAAATCTCTGTTATAAGAAGTTGAAAGAACGTTTTCACTCGGCCTTTTCCAGCATTTATTTGTCTTTTCAGTTAAGTTTGTCTTTCAAGCAAGCCCAACAATGAAAGCCCTTTACGCCTTTCTTTGTTGTTAGCTCTTTATCCTTCTCCTGGAAAGAATGCCCATACCATAAGAGTGGCCACTGTGAGATATAGAGGTGAAGATGGTGTCCTGATAAAAAGATAAAGGGCAGGGGATGCAGACGATATTAGAAGTCCAAATAAGCTCTTGCATCAGTAATGCCAACCACCTGAATCGGAGAATGCTCCAGTGGGATTGGAGGCACAATAATAGAGATTCCATTCCTTGGGTTCTCATAGAGGTATTGGCCCACATATGGAAGATAATATGCCACAGGAATTCCCCAAGAAGAAAGGTATGGCCTTGGACCAATGCCACTCAGCAATAGCAACTGAGGACTTCCAAGGGCACCAGCTGCTAGCATCACTTCACCATTTTCTTGCACCATTGTATGGTGAAACCGTCCCATTTGATCACGATAAACCACCCCGATTACCGATAGCCTTGACCTGGAATACTGTTAAGTAGATGCCAACAATATTTTCTCAACACTTGCATACACGACAACTTTTATGTTCATAGCATTTGGATAATTGAGAAGATCTGCAGCACTGTGTCTCCTTCCTGAAGGGTCAAAAGTGGAGCCATCAATCTTAGTACCCAGCAAATAATCAAAGCGGAAGCCATTATATGGTTCACCCCCAGCTTCCAACAATCCATCTCTAACTGCTGATTGCCAACTCCGAATTTATAGCCTAAACACCACTTCCTTCTCAACCCACTCCTATGACTGGTTCACAATTGGGAGGTCCCAGTTGATACCTGATCTCTGATAGAAGTTAGGATCTGCTGCTCCAACCCCGTATCTACTTGTGATGCACCTGGGTTGGTTTGGCCTCTTTCGTAACCCACCCTTGCCGGTGATGGTTATGGGTAAACAACAGTAAAGCAGAAAGAAAAGCCTTTCAGAGAACGTTTTCGTCGTCGTTAAAGTCGAGAGAGAAGTCTCTAAAGCCACTATGGTCTGGGCTCTCACTCACGTCGTCCGTCCCGGGGACTCCATTATCGGTTCGCATATAGATCGTCGTGGCATAAAACCATTATCCCTTCGCTTCGATTCGGCAAGGATCTTTCCTAAGCCACCCTGAGATCGAATTCCTTATTCACATTTCTTTGACCTTTTGTCCTCCTAAGCAAGCTTTCCTATATTCCTTTCCGGTTCGTTCTAGCTCACTCGCATACTGAACTAATCCGTTATTAGAAATGCCTAGGAATGGATAAAGGTTGCTTCGTTTCCCTCCGGGGCAAAAACTAAATATGAGAAAAGTGAGTCAAGTTCCAGTGGGCAATAAGAAAGCCATTGTCTGACTTCCTTTCTATGAGTGAATGGGAGTTTTAAGACTTGCAAAGCTTCATTTAGGAGACGCCTACGGGCTTGCCCGAGTAGAGCTTACCGACGAGGAAAATACTTGAATTACGGATTTTCTTCCAGTAGTGGGGAACAGCTTCTAAGAATCGCGAACAGATAACTATTTCCTTTGGGAACAGCCTAGCTAATTGATCTTTGGTGGACCGTACCATTGCCTTTCTACTTCGTACCCTTTACTTGAGAGAGGAAGGGTTTTCGATTCACTACTAGATAGATTAAGTAATATTGGTTAACTTCGCTAAACTGAACTTGACTTACCTTGCCCACCCGAAGTGAGATATTAAATAACACCCGTTCGATACTCCGTATTTCCTGAACTGAACTTATTATTTCGGCTTTCTCCTTGATTATGCTTATTCATTGATAATTCACCTTTCTTCTATCTTCTATAAAAAGGATTGCGGTGCTTCGCAACTTCACTTCCGGTAATCGACCTTGCTGGCTTACACTATATCTATCTACGGTGCTTACTTCACCTTCGAGGAAGCGCAGCTGGTTAGGGTTGCTTGGAACGCTGCCGTTGGAGAGCTTGGGATTGGCACTTGAAACACTGGTTGCGAAGCAGAGGTAGTGTACAAAGAAATTGTTTACGAATTAGTGAATAAGCTCTTTCTATTGGTGAATCACTTCACTTGCCATTCTTTCTTTCAATAGAACAAAAACCTTCTTCCGATGAAAGACCAGGTAGGTCGGATCGCACCCCACCAACTGAAGGAAAGATAGCCACAGCCATGAAGACCAAGGCATAGAGCCTTAAGGTTCTCGCTCCACACCTTTCCTTGCTTGTAGTCATCTAATTACTTCTCATTGCCCATCCTTCTTGTTTGTCCCTGAAGGCCTGTCTGAGGCAGCTTTCCCCATTGTAAGCCATCGTTGTGTGGCTCTAATCCTCTGTAGAGGTCTTATAGATGTCCTTTACCTTCTTAGGTAGTCTTAGAGCATCTCCAATGGCATCCGAGCAAGGAAGCCTTGTTCCCTAGTCTCCTCTTGAGTAGCTTAAGGGGACTTAGCTGGAGTTACTACTTGTTATCAAGCTAAGATCCATTTTTTGCTCTCAGTTGAGCAAGGATTTCTACTTTCCCATGTTCTCATGAAGCTAGCAATCCCTTGTCTCCTCTTAGGTTGCTAAGGGGTTTGGCTCGCCTTCTATTCTTGAAGAAAGAAGGAAACTCGGCAAAGAGGATGGGAAGGATTCCTCAACCGGTTTCAGGAGGTGTAGAAGAATGAAAAATACGCTGGGAGGATCTACGCAGCCTCTTGATACAGAGCAGCGTAAGCAGAGGCCTTCAGAGCCATCAAGCGTGCAACAGAGCTTTTTCTGCTAAAACACAGCATGAAGTGTAAGCTCAAAGGACCATCCGCGTAAGTGCAGTACGTCCAGGCCGCTCCAGCGTAAGACAGAGTTCCTCATCGCCTCCATGGCGTAAAACTCAGCCGCTCTCAAAGCAGCGTTAATGCGTACGAGGAACGCTTCGTTTTCCCCGAAATGAACCTGTCAAGTCACGCAATAAACCTGGCCTCTGACTCCTGACAAAAAGTGCTGCACGGCTACCCAGACGACGGCTGAAAACGATGGCAGACCCCTCGGGACGCGCCCACAGTATGATGGCGGATCTCGGCATTTAATACAGAGGATTTGCTTAAAATATCACCAAACCGTCGGTTACCAAAGTGCCCCCAGCATAAACCGCTCTTTCGCGTACAAGGGAATACGCCGCACTGTTTTACACAGGCAAACATGAGCTGTTTTATGCTCCGCAGTAGACAAACCGCCTGCCACGTCAAAAGCTGCACTTCGTACAGGGCCCGAGGCACGTCTCTACGTCAAATAGCACAGAGAGGTGACAGTTTCCCTCAAGACACGTCTCTGCGACGGATGCACAGAAGGGCTGCAGACCTTCAAAACACGTCTCCGCATTTAATGCACAGGATGATGGCAAATCTCTGTAAGAGATTTGATTACACCTTCGAAAGCCGTAATTCCGGCGAAGACGTCCACATCAGCACTCTGGCACGGTACGCAGCGGCTTCTACGCCCATTCAGGATCTGTGCTCATTCGGCTTCAAACGCCCACTCAGTCTCTACGACCATTCGGCTTCTATGTCTGTTCGGCTTCTATGCCCATTCGGCTTCTATGCCCATTCGGCTTCTACGCCTGTTCGGCTTCTATGCCCATTCGGCTTCTACGCCTGTTCGGCTTCTATGCCTATTTTGGCTTCTACGTCAGGGGTGACAGTCATTTGGCTTCTACGCCAACCTCTTCTACACAAGGGATACCTACCTATGTGGCTTCTACGCCGTGATCCTCGCAGCAGATATACGCATTTTGTCCCCTTAGTTGGACACGTGTCACATGCTCACTCAAAAGGTCATTTATGCGCAGGCATTGGTTATTTTAACCGTTGTGTAAAAGGGTGCTGTACTGTTCACTCCTCGGTTGTTACACCGATGGAGTGGTCACTGTCACCAAAACTCTATAAATAGAGACCCCTATCAATGGGGAACAAGGTCGACAATTTGGAAGATCGAACCAGGTCGGAGAATTGGTAGAAAAAAAGAGAGAGAGAGAAGGAGAAGGAGAGAAGAGTCCGGAGCTCAGGCAAAGAGTAGGGGTCGACGGCTCTGGCACCGTGCATCCACCCTCCTTCGCAGCCTTCGAAGCCGCTACCCGTCTTCCACGGTACTTCTTCAACATCGTGTAGTCCAAGGGCTAAAGTGATCGACTGCAGATCAGACACCTATAGCAATTTATACCCAGATTAAATAAATTGTACTCCGCATCCTCGTATAGGATCGAATTGTACAAGTTTGTTTGTAAACCAAAGGGCACGGGTCTCGTATAAACCCTGTCATTGAAATAAACTTTCATTCTTTCGTTTAATACCACAAACAAGATGGCGACTCTGCTGGGGATGTCTTTCTCTTCTGACGAGGAAGTAATTGCTCAACACGATGCGGTATCCGTGGGCTCTGTAAAGAAGACACTGGTCGTCCAATTCGACCAGTCTGCCTACGAAGACATACTTCGGACTGGGGGTAGCTCTCACTCTCTCTTCGTCCGAGACAACAGGAAGCTGCGCAAAGTGTGGATGCCCAAGACATCCTCCGCCGTTCCTGTGGACTCTCCGATCTCTCTGACCAATGAGGTAGTAGCATCGCTCCCTCCGTGCCCCGCACGTAAAATTCAGTCTCCCGCTACGCGCGGTACAAACAAAACTTCGGGCAAAGCCTCAGCGGTAACCCAGGAGTATCCACTGCGCTTTACGCGCAGAAATCAGTCTCCCGCTACGCGCGGTACAGACAAAACTTCGGGCAAAGCCTCAGCGCTAACCCAGGAGTACCCACTGCGCTTTACGCGCAGAAATCAGTCTCCCGCTACGCACGGTACAGAAAAAACTTCGGGCAAAGCCTCGGCGCTAACCCAGAAGTATCCGCTGCGCTCTACGCGTAGGAACCAGTCTCCCGCTACGCGCGGTACAGACCAAACTTCTGGTGATATCTCAGCGCCAGGACAGACAATATCTGATCTCTACGAAGAACCGGATGAACGCCATGATTTCCGCGAAGGGAAGCAGGCAGCGGAATACTCGACTCCTCGGCCGTTACGCCAGCGAAGGAGCAATCCGCCTACCCTCGGGATTACGCGGGAAGCCGACGGCCAGCTGAGGACCTCTTCAGCCTTACGCCACTCTGAGCGAATCTCCAATTTACGCCAGGCACAGTCCCCCGGCGTAAAACAAGCTCAGATTGCGAAAAGACACCCTCCCAGGGGATTATCCGCCGCCCAGATGGCCAATCTGTTGTATACAGGTGGTATAGGGAAAACTGGGGTGCCCAGTCTCCACGTACCCACTGAGGGGGATAGAAGACACAGGCCTTCGTCTTCCTCTTCGGCAAATTCTCTTGACCTACGCACCCGTCTAATCCAAAAAGACAGAGACAGGAGCCGTAAACAGGTTTTAGAACCCCTGACCATCAAACGGGAGGAGATCGTATGGGAAGATGCATCAACATCTAATGTCATCATGATGTATGAACCATATGAAGATGATGCCTTTATTGTCCCTCCTACCCACGGCAATCAGCATCCAATAATCTTCAAACACAAGCAGAACGGTCCGGTTGAACAGGAAGAATTCTGCGAGCCTGAGAGTGGAAAAATACAAATCCACAGGTATAGCCCACAAGCTTTGAAGATTATACAGAACATGGGTTATGATCTAAAATTAAAGCAAGGCCTCAACTATGGAAAGGGTAGACGAACACCATTACAGGATAATTCTCGCCATCAGCAAGCTCGTTTCGGATTGGGATA
This sequence comes from Iris macrosiphon, assembly GCA_036927795.1. Lineage (NCBI taxonomy): Eukaryota > Viridiplantae > Streptophyta > Magnoliopsida > Asparagales > Iridaceae > Iris > Iris macrosiphon. The sequence goes on along the minus strand of JAYESA010000383.1, from coordinate 83,579 downwards.
TGCTGCTAATCCCAAAACTTCAAAATCTAATCATGTACGACCAGAGACAACTCCTGCTGAATCAGTTTTGTAGACCAGGGACCACAGCGTGTCTGGAGGTAACTCGCCTCGACGAAACAAGGCAGCGTCCAAGGCTAGGGGCAGAATGTCCACAGGATCCGAAGATGGCGCAACAACGGCTATCTTCCCGGAAGACCGTGAAACTCGGGCATCAAAAGCCCCACGACCAAAAAGAACTTTCTCCTTCAAAGAAGATGACATAATCGAAATCTTCAATATATTAAGGAAGGAACGTAAGCTCTAGCTACCCGACATCAGATATCCTGAGAGGGCCGGCAGAATCGATGACCCAGATTATTGCCTCTTCTATCGGTACACTCATCACCCTACGAGGGCCTGCTACGTGCTAAAAAGGAGAATTCAGGAATTAATCGATGCCAAGGTTATCACTCTGCGTCTAAAAAAAATAAAAAAATAAGGGAACAGTCACTACGGCAGAGTAGCAGATATGTGCCTCCCTCCCCGATGGAGTCACAATCACAGAGTTTGTCATGTTCATATTACCTCTGAATAAACTTTCGACCATCAATTATCATGTCCATATTACCTCTGATATCGATTGTCGTCTACACTTAACATTCGTACTTAAATTCTAAAGTATGCCAGTAATGTTAAGTCCACAAAAATTGCCATATCCGTATTACCTCTGAGCAGATATGTGCCTCCCTCCCCGATGGAGTCACAATCACAAAGTTTGTCATGTTCATATTACCTCTGAATAAACTTTCGACCATCAATTATCATGTCCATATTACCTCTGATATCGATTGTCGTCTACACTTAACATTCGTACTTAAATTCTAAAGTACGCCAGTAATGTTAAGTCCACAAAAATTGCCATGTCCGTATTACCTCTGAGCAGATATGTGCCTCCCTCCCCGATGGAGTCACAATCACAAAGTTTGTCATGTTCATATTACCTCTGAATAAACTTTCGACCATCAATTATCATGCCCATATTACCTCTGATATCGATTATCGTCTACACTTAACATTCGTACTTAAATTCTAAAGTACGCCAGTAATGTTAAGTCAACAAAAATTGCCATGTCCATATTACCTCTGAGCAGATATGTGCCTCCCTCCCCGATGGAGTCACAATCACAAAGTTTGTCATGTTCATATTACCTCTGAATAAACTTTCGACCATCAATTATCATGTCCATATTACCTCTGATATCGATTGTCGTCTACACTTAACATTCGTACTTAAATTCTAAAGTACATCAGTAATGTTAAGTCCACAAAAATTGCCATGTCCATATTACCTCTGAGCAGATATGTGCCTCCCTCCCCGATGGAGTCACAATCACAAAGTTTGTCATGTTCATATTACCTCTGAATAAACTTTCGACCATCAATTATCATGTCCATATTACCTCTGATATCGATTGTCGTCTACACTTAACATTCGTACTTAAATTCTAAAGTACGCCAGTAATGTTAAGTCCATAAAAATTGCCATGTCCATATCACCTCTGAACAAGTATATAGACCACTCCCCATGACGAAGTGGAACCAATAGCACAAAAATTCTTGAAAGCTATAAACTCCTACCGTCCGTATGTCTGGGAAGTGGCGTCATTGTCCAATGTCGTCGCGACATATGGGCCACACGAGGATTCTATCTTCATCGTCCCACCTACCTGCAGCAGCCAGCGTTCGATAGTCTTCGGCCGCGTGCGCAATCAACCGACTGCCCAGGAAGATCCTTTCGACAACGATACTGGGAGAATGCAGGTTCACCGATACAGCCCTCAAGCGCTGAAGATCATGCAAAACATGGGCTACGACTTAAAGCGGAAGCCAGGCCTCAACTACGGAAGAGGCAGACGAACGCCGCCGCGCGGCAACACCCGCTATCAACAGACCCATTTCGGATTAGGATATGCCACCGCCCTTACGACTTCTAAGTCAGACGAGGACATCTCTTCCTCCCAGAATGGCTCGTCGCCCCCCGACTCACCTGATGCTCTCGAACAAACACTATCAGTGAATATGGTGGTGACAGATCCCTCAGGAGCAGATGAGCAGGATTCGGAGCCGTTTGAGAATGACTCTTGGGCTCAGCAAATGGATACACAGTGGGAATTCTGCTTCGAACAAAGAGAACCTTCCACCAAAGACGAAGTTATCCAGATCGATGTTGGGGGTGAACTTTCGCCGAAGCCAATATTTATCAGTAACAACCTTCCCCCGGCTGAAAGGGAAGAAGTTATACAGCTGATAAAGAAATACATCGACGTCTTTGCATGGAATTATGAGGACATGCCAGGCCTGGACCCGAAAGTAGCTACTCACAAGCTCAATATATTGACCGATTCGAAGCCAGTAAAGCAACACCAACGCCGGTTCCGCCCAGATATGATGGACGCCATCGAAGCTGAAGTCAAGAAGTTGATAGCCTGCGGTTTCATCCAGAAATAACAACATCCCGACTGGGTCGCCAATGTTGTCTCAGTCATGAAGAAAAATGGAAAGGTACGTATCTGCATCGATTACCGAGATCTGAATGCGGCCTGCCCCAAGGATGAATTCCCTCTTCCCATTATGGACATCATGATCGACAACACCTGCGGCTTCGAACGCATGTCTTTCATGGACGGGTTCTCAGGGTACAATCAGATCAAGATGCATCCCGAAGACGAGAAGCACACCGCCTTCCGGACACCGTTAGGAGTATATTGCTACACGGTCATGCCCTTCGGATTGAAGAACGCCGGGGCTACATACCAACGAGCTATGAGTAACATATTCTACGAGTATTTACGCAAAATAGTAGAATGTTACGTAGACGACATAGCCGTCAAGAGCCGCCTCAAAGGCAATCATATTCAAGACCTGAGGACGGTATTCGAGTTAATGCGCCAACATCAACTCAAGATGAACCCTACGAAGTCCTTTCTGGGTGTATTTAGTGGCAAATTCCTGGGATTTGTCATTACCGCCAAAGACATCCAAGTGGACCCTGATAAAGTCCAGGCAATCGTGGAAATGCGACCGCCCCGTAATCTGAGGGAACTCAGAGGATTTCAAGGACGTCTGGCTTACATCCGGTGATTCATATCCAACCTCTCGGGGAGATGTCAGCCCTTCTCTCATCTCATGAAGAAAGGTGTATCCTTCGTATGGGACAAAACTTGCCAGCAAGCGTTCAGAGATATCAAGCGCTACCTCACCAGTCCACCAGTTCTGGTGCCTCCCGTTATGGGAAAACCGTTCTTGCTGTACGTCCGAGCAATTGATCATTCGCTAGGAGCTCTTCTCGCACAGAAGAACGATGTAGGGCATGAACAGGCTATCTACTACCTCAGCAGGATGATGGTCGGAGCCGAACACCGATATAACCCAGTGGAGAAAGAATGCTTGGCTCTGATGTTCGCTATCCAAAAGACGCGGCACTACGTCACCGGCCAGACTATCCACATCATCTCCAGGATTAACCCTCTTCGAGTACTGATGAGCAAGCCGAGCGTTCTTAATTCCCGACTCGCAACTTGGGCGATGCTGTTAACACCATATGACATGGTATACGTGTGGTGCCCCGTTCCCCCTATTCGGGGAGCGCGGCTAAGAAATACAAGACGGTATCGTTCGATCGGGATAGATTGAATCAAGAACTCATCCTCGTTATGGATTTGTCTCTTCGGAATCGATTCCCATATTCAGTGGACCGTGCTCCAAGGATCGACTTAGCGGCAGAGTCAGGAGGGACCTCTCCGCTGCATTCTTTGTTGCCTAGTTTTCGCTGTCGCTTGTTGCTTTCGTGCCTTGAGTTAATTTTCGGATTTGCTTGGGTTTTCTTGAACGGTTTCGATGGATTTTATTGCTTTCGTTCTTAGGACTGCACTTCAATTCCGATAAGGAAAAGAGAGGAAGAAGTACTGATCAGCTGTTCGTGTCAATACAGGTGAACCAGCTATAGTCGTCGCTCGAGCGGACGCCTAAAGCACTTCTTTCCTTTTCCTTCCAACTACCAAAGTGAGTGGCTACCAACCCGATTAGCTAGCCCTACTTGCTAGTCTTCACATCTAAATCTCGTGTTCGTGCTTGCCCCAATCAATTGATACCAAGTAAATAACTAAAAGATATCAAGATAATAAGGGAATAGACTTGGAAAATATTGCTTGTCAAATGAAACTCATGAACGGTTACTTACTTATATGCTTGCTCGTTTGGAATGTTCATCATATGCATAAATATAAGTTAGAATGTATATTTCTTCTTAAAAACTGTGCTATGTATAGAACTCATTTTCAATACAATAACTCAACAGGAAGACTATGCAAAAGTAGATCTTGTCCTGTTATTGCCCTGTGCCTGATTTGCCTCAAATGTTAACTTAGTGTACTGCGTTGATCACGGACAACTTGTGCACAAGGTCTTAGTTCCTGCGGACGGTCGCTGGGGCACTGGCACCGATCCGATCCGGACGGAACTCACGATAGTCGCCTGCTTCGGATTGAGTGGCTTGTGGCGCCTCCTGTTCCCTGTGCCGCACGCCATTCCGTCCCGAGACTAGCCCGTCCATTATGGCAACGTGCCAGTGATCCCCTCCTATATTTAAACCAGTTGCTACTAACTTGTGTCTTCTTAGCAGGGAAGGCAAGGTAAGTATTATGCAGGTGGTTCAGACGGACAGGTAAATGTCACCGAACGGTGACGGGTTATTTCAATGATTCTATATCTATGTCTTGTTGTAAAATGAACTAAGGCAAGATAGAAACCCACCGTAAATATGCATGCTTCATTAAAACAACGTGTTGACTCGTATAGTTGGGTTAGCTTGCCTTCACCAGTACGTTTCGATGTACTGACCCTCGTTGAAACAGGTTCCCCACGCTAGGAAGAACCGAGCGAGGAGCAGGAGACAAACCCCCATTCCAGTCCAGCTGTAGGCACGCCTCGACCGTGCCACCTTTGACGCATTTTGAAGAAGAAGCCTTTTGAAGAAGAAGCTAGCCACCAAGCAACCATGCAGCTTCGTGGCAAGGCAGTCGTTTTGACCCAAGGTCTTATATTTTGAGTAGTAGTAAAGGATGTAATGTACAGGACTGCTATCTCATTTTGTGTCAACACTTTTGTAAGCCCATAGAGGCAATCCTTATGTCTCAGTTCAAGGAGTTTGTAATAGATGTTCATATTATCAATAAAAGAGAACATTTCCATGTTCAAATCTGTGTTTCAATTATCTGCGTACTCTGAATATGTGCTCGCTATGCAAAACGAAATACTTAGCCTTGTGCGGTCCGCAACCTAGGCCCGCACGGCGGTCACGCCCGGGGGGCGACTATCGATTCCACGGAATCGGGGCGTGACATGTTGGTATCAGAGCACAGATTCAAAGTTCCTTTGACTCTTAAACTGGAAAAGTTCCCTTCACGATAAATCCCTGTGCGAACTCCTGAACTCGTTAAGGCCAAAATGAGATACGTTCATGCAATAAGTCCATAATACATTATGATCCTGATGTAATTTACCTTCCTTTCAAGGAACGACGCAAGCGCAACTATCAGCGCTGGCGCCAGGCGAGACAAGGACTCAGGAGAGCAGCTTCGGAACATCAGGAAGCTCTCGGAGCCAACGGGGCATGTCTCAAACAGATTCGATTCAACAAGTGGTGCAAATGTTAACCGAGCAACGACAGAGGGATGATGCCCGCCAAGCCAAGTTCGAGAGCAATCTAGAGGCCCGACTCTCAGTCCAACAAAAGCAGGTAGATACCCTGCAACAGCTTGTTCAGACCCTGGCCTCCAACCATTCTGCCGCAACGACAGCTACACCAGTGGAGCAGCCAGCGCTTGAAATTGAACTACCGCCCGCGCCAAGGACGAGGGAAGTGACTGTCTTCACCTTTGGCAACTTCAAGAAGGTCGGCAACACGCCATTTAACGGGACTGAGGACCCGATCGTGGCTCTAGATTGGCTCGCCGAGCTTGAAGATCATTTTTCCCTCCTCGAAGTGCCGGAAGACAAGCGCGTCACCTGTGCCCAATTACTGCTCCGCCTCAATGCGCACGACTGGTGGGACGTGCATCGACGATCTCTTCAACTTGGCCATGGGGAGGAGGCGATCGCGTGGACGACTTTTTGTGCCGCGTTCGAGGAGGAGTTTATACCCCCACCTCTACGACGTCAACGGGAAAACGAGTTCGTTCAACTCCGGCAGGGCAGTATGACGGTGAAGCAATACTCGGCAGAATTCAACAAACTGGCCAAATTTGCTACCGCTTATCTACCGGATGCAGCGAGTCGTGCCAGACGATTCGAAGGAGGGCTACGTCCTGGCATTCACGGGCACGTAGCCGTTCCGCAGTATCAGACGATGCGGGAAGTATTAAACCACGCCCTTTCGCTCGAACCGCAGTATCCTCACGTTGCCGCCGGCGCTGTGCAACCTTCCAATCACAAACGCCAAGGCAACGATAGAGGAAACAACGCTGCAAAGCGTCAAAATAACGGCGGTCGTCAGCGAGAAAACTAGGGGCAGCGTTGCACCTACTGCAACAGAAGAGGGCACACCGAGAATGTCTGTCGCAAGCGGCTCGGCACTTGCCTCAGATGCGGCGATCCAGGCCATCAGATTAACAGCTGTCCGCGTCGTCCACCGCAACAACCAGATCAGACTCCGGCTCCTCAGGCAAATCGAGCGGCGCCTCAGCAAGGGCGTAATCAAGCTCAAGGCCGAGTCTACACCATGACACGGGAAGAAGCATTAGCTTCGGATACCGTCGTGTCAGGTACCTTACTTTTCAATAATATACCTGCTCGCGTTCTATTTGATTCAGGTGCAACGCATAGTTTTATTTCCACAAATTTTGCCGTGGAAAACAATGTAAAAATGACTCCGTTGCACTTAGATTTAAATATTAGCACCCCCTCTGGTACAAAAATCCCTGTTCGTTCAGTATGCCTAGGTGGTTACATTTGTATTTGGGAGAAGAAGCTGTCGCTCGATGTTTTAGTTCTAGATGTTAGGGACTATGATATCATCTTGGGAATGGACTGGCTAGGCGCATGAGCAGCAACTATTGAGTGTGCAGAGAAGCGAGTCGTTTTTCGTCTGCCCGAAGAAGACGTGTTCTGTTACACCAGTAGTCCAGCGAACGATGCGACCAAGGCCTGCATGGTGATTTCGGCAAAATCTGCTCGGCGAATGCTCTACACAGGCTGCGAGGGATTTCTAGCATCAGTTTGGGATGCGCGGCAGGACTACGCAGACGTCGAGCCTAATTCCGTTGAGGCGGAGTTCCCCGACGTGTTTCCGAGCGAACTACCCGGCATGCCGCCCGATCGAGAGATTGAATTCACTATCGACACATTTCCAAATACACAGCCGATTTCAAAGCCTCCGTACAGAATGGCACCTGCAGAGCTGAATAAATTAAAGCGCCAACTCCAGGAATTGCTTGATCGCGGGTTCATCCATCCGAGCGTGTCTCCTTGGGGCGCTCCCGTGCTCTTTGTGAAGAAAAAGGACGGAACTCTACGCCTCTGCATAGACTATAGGGAATTAAACAAGGTCACAATCAGGAACAAATATCCTTTGCCACGGATAGATGACTTGTTTGATCAGTTACAAGGGGCAACGGTGTTTTCTAAAATTGATCTTCGCTCGGGTTATCACCAGCTGAAGATTAAGCCAGAAGACGTACCCAAGACTGCTTTCAGAACCCGCTACGGCCATTATGAGTTTTCCGTGATGCCGTTTGGACTGATGAATGCTCCTGCTGCATTCATGGATACGATGAACCGTGTCTTTAGGCCCTTCATCGATAAATTCGTGGTGGTGTTTATCGATGACATCTTAGTGTACTCGAAGACTAGGGATGAGCACGCAGGACACCTGCGGATGGTGCTGCAAACCCTTCGAGACCACAAGTTGTATGCCAAATTAAGCAAATCAGAATTTTGGCTGGACAGTATCTCATTTTTGGGGCATATCATCTTCTCGGAAGGCATCTCAGTTAATCCGAAGAAAATAGAAGCAATCACGCAGTGGAAACGACCGGAGTCAGCTAGCGACATCCGAAGTTTCCTTGGTCTGGCAGGGTACTACCGAAGATTTATACAAAATTTTGCTAGGATTGCTTCGCCCTTGACTCAGTTGACACGAAAGGGTGCGAAGTTTACTTGGACAGAGGACTGTGAAGCTTCGTTTACGGAGTTAAAGCAGCGCCTCATCTCTGCCCCAATTCTCACTCTGCCGAACGGACCGGATGACTTTAAAATATATAGTGATGCCTCCGGAAAGGGTCTAGGATGTGTCCTGATGCAGCGCGATAAGGTGATAGCCTACGCATCTAGACAGTTAAAGCCTCACGAGCAGAACTACCCAACGCATGATCTCGAACTTGCCGCGGTAGTATTTGCATTGAAGCTGTGGCGTCACTATCTTTATGGCGTACCGTACGAAATCTATACAGATCATAAGAGCCTGAAATACTTGTACACTCAAAGGGATTTGAATCTTCGGCAGCGGCGATGGCTTGAACTCCTCAGCGACTTTGATCTCACGATCAGATACACGCCTGGAAAGGGAAACGTAGTGGCTGACGCATTGAGTCGAGTGTTTGTGGGGAGTTTGGTTATTGATGATAGGCTGCGCCGAGATCTTGAATCACTGGGTATCACACTGAAAATAAGATATAAGAAGTGGGCGCAAGTAGCTCAACTGCGCCTTGAGCCGGACTTGTTACACAAAATGAAGGCCGCTCAGAAGGACGACCTGTTCCTGCAGAAGATACATGCCCTCATCTTGGCAGGAAAGGCGTCCGACTTTGCGGTAAGCGCGGATGGGATGCTTCGAGTAAAGGGAAGACTATGTGTTCTGAACGACGCGGCCCTCAGACAAGAGATACTCACGGAAGCTCACTATTCTAGTTATACTTCTCATCCGGGTAGTACTAAGATGTATCGGGATCTTCGCACGACATTTTGGTAGCACGGCTTAAAACGGGATGTGGTGCAGTTTGTGTCGCATTGCATGGCTTGTCAACGAGTAAAGGCCGAACACCAGAAACCAGGCGGAGAGCTTCAGAACCTTGCTATTCCGGAGTGGAAATGGGATGATATAACGATGGACTTTATTGTTGGCTTGCCGAGGACGCAACGGGGACATGATGCAGTCTGGGTTATCGTCGATCGACTCACCAAGTCAGCTCACTTTCTGTCTATCAAATCTACTTAGAGTGCCGACCGCCTGGCTCAGATATATCTCAACGAAATCGTCCGACTCCACGGCGTGCCCGTAACCATAGTCTCCGATCGAGATGGTCGATTCATATCACGTTTCTGGGGAAGCCTGCAGTCAGCAATGGGGACGAAGTTAAAATTCAGCTCCGCCTACCATCCACAGACCGATGGCCAAACAGAGCGCGTCAACCAGATCCTTGAAGACATGCTGCGACTCTACGCCTTGGACACGAAGACTAGTTGGGACCTTCATCTACCTCTAGCCGAATTTGCTTACAACAATAGCTATCAATCAAGCATTCAAATGGCGCCGTATGAGGTGCTATACGGGCGAAAGTGTAGATCTCCTATCTGTTGGGACGAAGTCGGGGAGCGGCAAGTACTTGGCCCTGAGCTCGTGGAGCAGACCGTCCAGAAGGTTCGGCTGATTCGGGACAGATTAAAAATAGCTCAAAGTCGTCAGAAGAGCTATGCGGATGTTCATCGGAGACCGCTAGAGTTTCAAGTAGGTGACCGGGTATTCCTCAAGGTCTCGCCCATGCGAGGGGTCAGCAGGTTCGGAGCGAAGGGAAAGCTAAGTCCAAGATTTGTCGGCCCGTTCGAAATACTAAAGCGGGTTGCCTCAGTTGCGTATCAGATTGCTCTACCACCATCCCTATCCGACGTACACGATATATTCCATGTTTCACAGCTTAGGAAATATGTGTACGACCCGAGCCATGTGGTAGACCTGGACCAACTGAACCTTCAAGCCGACTTGACGTATGTAGAACAGCCTGTGCAAATTTTGGATAGAAAAGAAAAGCTGCTTCGGACTCGCTCGGTTCCTCTCGTGCGCATGCTTTGGCGGAATCACTCCGTCGAAGAATCTACTTGGGAGCTTGAATCCGAAATGAGGAAAAGGTTCCCCTCACTATTTCCTAGTGGTAGGTTCTATTCTTTAAGTTTCGGGACGAAACTTCCAATTAGTTGGGTAGGATGTGGTGCCCCGTTCCCCCTATTCGGGGAGCGCGACTAAGAAATACAAGACGATATCGTTCGATCGGGATAGATTGAATCAAGAACTCATCCTCGTTATGGATTTGTCTCTTCGGAATCGATTCCCATATTCAGTGGACCGTGTCCCAAGGATCGACTTAGCGGCAGAGTCAGGAGGGACCTCTCCGCTGCATTCTTTGTTGCCTAGTTTTCGCTGTCGCTTGTTGCTTTCGTGCCTTGAGTTAGTTTTCGGATTTGCTTGGGTTTTCTTGAACGGTTTCGATGGATTTCATTGCTTTCGTTCTTAGGACTGCACTTCAATTTCGATAAGGGAAAGAGAGGAAGAAGTACTGATCAGCTGTTCGTGTCAATACAGGTGAACCAGCTGTAGTCGTCGCTCGAGCGGATGCCTAAAGCACTTCTTTCCTTTTCCTTCCAACTACCAAAGTGAGTGGCTACCAACCCGATTAGCTAGCCCTACTTGCTAGTCTTCACATCTAAATCTCGTGTTCGTGCTTGCCCCGATCAAACGATACCAAGTAAATAACTAAAAGATATCAAGATAATAAGGGAATAGACTTGGGAAATATTGCTTGTCAAATGAAACTCATGAACGGTTACTTACTTATATGCTTGCTCGTTTGGAATGTTCATCATATGCATAAATATAAGTTAGAATGTATATTTCTTCTTAAAAACTGTGCTATGTATAAAACTCATTTTCAATGCAATAACTCAATAGGAAGACTATGCAAAAGTAGATCTTGCCCTGTTATTGCCCTGTGCCTGATTTGCCTCAAATGTTAACTTAGTGTACTGCGTTGATCACGGACAACTTGTGCACAAGGTCTTAGTTCCTGCGGACGGTCGCTGGCACCGATCCGATCCGGACGGAACTCACGATAGTCGCCTGCTTCGGATTGAGTGGCTTGTGGTGCCTCCTGTTCCCTGCGCCGCACGCCATTCCGTCCCGAGACTAGCCCGTCCATTATGGCAACGTGCCAGTGATCCCCTCGTATATTTAAACCTGTTGCTACTAACTTGTGTCTTCTTGGCAGGGAAGGCAAGGTAAGTATTATGCAGGTGGTTCAGACGGACAGGTAAATGTCACCGAACGGTGACGGGTCATTTCAATGATTCTATATCTATGTCTTGTTGTAAAATGAACTAAGGCAAGATAGAAACCCACCGTAAATATGCATGCTTCATTAAAACAATGTGTTGACTCGTATAGTTGGGTTAGCTTGCCTTCACCAGTACGTTTCGATGTACTGACCCTCGTTGAAACAGGTTCCCCGCGCTAGGAAGAACCGAGCGAGGAGCAGGAGACAAACCCCCATTCCAGTCCAGCTGTAGGCACGCCTCGACCGTGCCACCTTTGACGCATTTTGAAGAAGAAGCCTTTTGAAGAAGAAGCTAGCCACCAAGCAACCATGCAGCTTCGTGGCAAGGCAGTCGTTTTGACCCAAGGTCTTATATTTTGAGTAGTAGTAAAGGATGTAATGTACAGGACTGCTATCTCATTTTGTGTCAACACTTTTGTAAGCCCATAGAGGCAATCCTTATGTCTCAGTTCAAGGAGTTTGTAATAGATGTTCATATTATCAATAAAAGAGAACCTTTCTATGTTCAAATCTGTGTTTTAATTATCTGCGTACTCTGAATATGTGCTTGCTATGCAAAACGAAATACTTAGCCTTGTGCGGTCCGCAACCTAGGCCCGCACGGCGGTCACGCCCGGGGGACGACTATCGATTCCACGGAATCGGGGCGTGACAATACGTACCGCATAAGTCCATCAAAGGCCAAGCGCTGGCCGACTTCCTAGCTGCTCACCCGATCCCGGAGGCCTCCAAATTATACGAAGACATTCCCGACGAAGTTGCAGAATGTAATTCCGTAATGAAAGGTGACGCATGGCAACTGTTCTTCGACGGCGCCTCCAGAACCGGTCCTAAGGGAAACATCGTTTCGGGAGTGGGAGTCGTCCTGGTCGCCCCTGATCAGCTCGTCATCTACCGAGCATATTCTCTTAGCGAGCCCTGCTCCAACAATATGGCGGAGTACAACGCCCTACTAATAGGGCTCCAAGTTGTTAAAAAGCTGGGGGTAGAGTCCCTGGAAGCTTTCGGTGATTCTCTACTTATCGTCAATCAAGTCAGGGGAATATATGAAGTCCGGAATCCAGACCTCATCCCCTATCACCAAGCGACGGTCGAGATAGCCATGACATTCAAGGAGTTCTTCCTAGAGCATGTACCTCAATCTCAGAATCTGGAAGCTGATGCCCTAGCCAGTCTAGCGACAGATTTAGCTACTCCCGTAAGAAGGCAGGATTCGGTAATCCTTCTTAACAGAGACTTGTTCTGTGTGAAGAACAGCTGTCACATAGAACGCAGCTACGCTGTCAACACCGATCCCCCTACGAGAGATTGGACAAGTCCCTTCATAGATTTTGTGGCATATGGAATCTTGCTGGAGGACCCCAAAGAAGCAGTATCCGTCAAGAGACGATCACTACGCTTCTACTTCGATGCATCTTCACAAAGCCTATATCACCGGACCTACGACGGATTACTATTGAGATGCCTCTCTAGCGACGAAGCATAGCAGATTATCCGTGAAGCTCACGACGGCGTGTGCAGAGCGCATCAATCCGGTCCTAAGCTACAGGATCGCATCAGGAGAATGGGCTATTACTGGCCTACTATGATCGCAGATGCAATACGGTATGCAAGATATTGCAGAGCCTGTCAGGTTCATGCAGACTTCATACATCAACCGTCCGAACATCTACATCCCATGGTCGTATCCTGGCCTTTCGAAGCATGGGGTATGGATATCATCGGCCCTATTTACCCGTCTTCTTCCAGGGGGTCACCAGTTCATACTGGCCATCACGGATTACTTCTCCAAATGGGCAGAGGCAATCCCTCTCGCTGAGGTAAATGCATCTAATGTGATCAGCTTCATCAAGCATCATGTCATTTATCGCTTTGGGGTACCCCGGAGGATAATTCACGACAATAGGCCTCAGTTCATCAGCCAAGCGTTTCATCGGTTTTGCGATAAAAATTGAATACCCAATATTGCCTCTACGGCATACTACCCAGCTGCTAATGGTTTGGCGGAAGCTTTCAACAAAACCATTATCAAACTCTTGAAGAAATTTGTCTCTTCAAATAAAAGAGACTGGAACGAGAAGCTGGGCGAATGTCTCTGGGCATACCGCACAACGGTACGGACGCCGACAGGCTGTACCCCATTATCGTTGGTCTACGGGAGCGAAGCAGTTCTCCCCATTAAAATTCAGATCCCGTCGCTCAGGATAGCCGTAACTAATGAGCTGACTCGAGAAAAAAATGACCTGTTAAGGCTCCAAGAGCTGGAAGGATTAGACGAGAAATGCCTTCAAGCTCAACAGCGCATCGCGCTCTACCAAGCACGCATTTCTAGAGCTTTCAATCATAAAGTGAAGGAAAGGGTGTTCAAAGTCGGCGAGCTAGTTCTAGCCGTAAGAAGGCCGATGATTCTTACTCACAGAAGTAAAGGCAAATTCCAACCCAAGTGGGAAGGCCCTTATGTGATCGAGACAACATTCTCGAATGGCGCTTACAGGTTAGCCCAGCCTAACGGAGACCTGTTAATGGCTCCTATCAACGGTAAATTCCTGAAGAGGTACTATGCTTAATCTCCCCCGCTCGAGTGGAATATAGCGAGGATCTCGATTCTGACAAAACTACTTCCAGAACGCAATTAGTTGGGTTACACTCTATCATGTCTGTAAGGCCTCTGAATAGATATCCCGCTAAAACGTTATCGAGAGTTTATCATGTCCATACTACCTCTGATATTACTCTCGCCAAAAAACTGTCATTTACATTCCGAAATAACGGGTCCACAAAAGTCAGAAAGGAGTCGCCTTTATTTATTCCCAAAAGGGAGGCAGAATTACATCTAGGCAAGCAAAAAGGGAAAGGATACATCATAATGGCGGAGTATGTCACGACCCGCACCCGGAAATTTGAGCACGAGTGCGTGGGTACGTCCAGCCTATGCCGCAGTGTCGGCGGTAGTACGCTGTCTAGGACATGATCACAGGTGATAAATCTAGCTCATTCACAATAATTAAATAGGCAAGGAAAAAAAAATAGCAGAAAAAGAATGCTAAGATTTTATAACCAGAATATGATAATCAGATCCAGAGTTTATTACAGAACCATAGATTATATCGGGGACAAACCCGATTACTAAGATGAAAGGAAATAAATAACTAAGGCTAACTACTCTGCAGGGGTAGTCTCCTGGGTGGGAACCGGCTCTGCAACTGTATCACCTGCTGTCTCAGAGGGTCCATAATAGGTGGGGGCAAGGTTCTCGTCATCGCCTAAACAACGGGTCCAGTCAGGAAAGGAGCAAAGTACACAATGCACAACAAGATTTAAACTAAATATTTATGACAGGTAGAAAATAACTGACTAAGCATTATGTTGAGAAATGCGTAAGTAAGTAGTGAAATTAACTGAGAAATAATGTTATAAAACAAGACTAGAAGTAAAATATGATTGATTGCTATAAACCAGAAATCCGAGTAAAACAGGAATAAAATGTGACAAGAAATATAACTGTAACAAGACAGAAACTTATGTGCGTGAACTTGTATATTTAGAATACCTAGTTGGCATGTAGGGGTTTATAAGGCTAATAGGGCCATCATAGACGACTAGTACACAATGATTACGGGAATAATCAAGTATAAGGCTGATGGTACAATCGCGTACCAACAGCTGGCACACAGTGATTACAGGGGGAAAGGGTAAACTACATGCCTCCTAGTATTCTCCCGCCCGACACGAAAAGCAAGACACGAAATACATTATTCAAGACATGAAATTCAGTGTTCTAACTCTATATATAATCATCAATGGTACTAATAAAGCAGGGAATTTATTTATCACAATATAAAGGTTAAACTTGAAGTGCAGGTACTTGCCTGATGTTTGGATCCAAATATAGTTTGGTGTCTCGGGGAAATTTCCAGAAATGAGTCCGGATGCTGAAATAAACATTACCATCATGCTCAAAAGATGTCAAATAGCTAGAAACGCCTGTCCTTGGGTCCAATTTGGAGACAAGGGCAAAAACGGCAGTTTCGGATCAAAACGGGGTCCGCCGGTGGGCCCGCTTTGCACCGAAAAATGTGTCCGGGTCAAAGGTCTCCAAATTCACCAAACTTAGTGTCAACAGGTCAGGAACGCTGATACGAACCCAACGGAACTTCCAGATTTGGATTCCGATGAGCCGAACACAAAATCGCCCGTCGAGCGGGGCCTGTGGGGCCCACGACACGCGATTTCGTCAACGTTCTCAGAATCGAACCAAACTTGACCCACAGGACCAGCGTATCGCTACGAGTCCGATGGCGCAAGTTTTGTCTCGATCTGACGAGTGTGCACAAAGTTAGGGTGAATTACAGAAAAGGCGGATACGGGGCGATGTCCGCGGATACGCGTTGATTCCGGTGTGCACGCACACCCGAATCAGCTTCCACGAAAACTCACACGTCCGTATCGATGATGCGTACGTATCTATGAAGACCGCACGCGACCAAGTCATCCCGTTTGGCGGGGCGGACTCAGTTCCGGGGTGAAACAGGGTCTGGTTTTTCCTATTTTTGGATCGCGGTGTGCGATCACCACAGGACGCGATGTCCCGAACAGTTTATCCGGACATCGAGAGGGTCATACAGGCTTCACAACACAATTTGCGGAAATGGAAACAGAGTTACGAGGCGAAAGTTACACGTACCTGAAGGGGACCTGAAAATTCAAGGTCGAGGCGTGTCCGACTCGTGTCGGACACGAAAATGGGAATTAGGGCTAGGGTTAGGGTTTCGTCTGAAATCCAGCCGTGGACGGCGGAGGGCGGCTGCTGGGCGGCCGGCGAGGGCGGGGGACTGTTCGTCGAGGGGCGGCGCGGCGTTCACGGGGGCGGCGGTGGCTCGGGGCGGCCGGCAGCGGCGGCTGCGGCTGCTGCTGGAGTCGGGCGGGTGGCGCCGGAGGAGGAGCGGAGGAGAGGGGAGGAGGTGCTGGCGGCGCCGGGGCGAGGCGAGGAGGTCGGCGGGGAGCGCTGAGGCGGCAGCGGCGGAGCGTGGTCGGGTGGCCGGAGAGTTAGGGTTAGGGTGAGGGTGGTGGAGGAGACGGCGCTCGGGGTTTAAATAGGGGCGGAGGCGCGCTGGTCAGCCGGGGATGGCGGAGGTCGGGGGAACGTGGCGCGGGGAGCGGGGAGCGGGGCGCGGAACGCGCGGCGCTGCGCGGAGGCCTGCGCTGGACGCGGGAGGAGAGGGGCTGGGTTCGTGCGGGTCGGGTCGGGGCTAACGGGTCTGGGCAGACCCGCCCGACCCGCAAGGGAGACGGGCTGGACTGGGCGCTGGGCTCGGCCCACTGGGCCGGGCCGGGCCCAAGGAAAAGAAAAAAATAAAAATATAAAATAAAATAAAATAATAATAATAAATATAAATATTTTAATTAATTAATTTATAAAAATAGTTTTGAGGTATTTAAAAATAGGTCTGAGGCCCAGAAAAATCCAGAAAAATTACCCTAAGTCCAGTTTTCATTTTACACCCAAAAATATTATTTTCATGATATTTTAATATTATTTATTGCCAAAAAAAAATTATTTAATAATTAGGAACCCTGATTTTAATTACAAAAAATTCCCAAAAAATTCCAGAAAATTGCGAAAAATCCCAATTTTAATATTTTTTTGAAAATCAGGGGCTTACAATCTACCCAACTTATAAAAATTTCGTCCTCGAAATTTAAATTATGGCAGGGTTCTCTCTGTCCAGACTCACTTGATTACAGTCTAACGGGTTTCTCTCAGGTGAACATTGCGGTCGCTACCCAACTTAGAATTTACCCATATATCCTCTAAGGCTGTACGACTAGTAAAGCTAGGTCCCAACTTAATAAATCATGGTATTGAATCTTTAAGTCTGCAACACAAATACACCACCTATGGTATTCCCTTAGTCATAGAGGTTATCGTCAATTCGACCGGTCTCAGGGGTACATCTAGTACTACAAATCAAACTTATACCAAACACAGGATTTTGTCTTTCTGAAATAAGGGAAGACGAGGATCAATAGTAAAGAGTTTAAGGGCGAGGTGGTAGGACAGAGGTATAGGGATCAAGGCGTTTAAAGAATTCTAATGGGAATTGTCAGGCGGTTATGGATTGAGATTCTATTCTGGTAATCGTTTATTCGCATGCTCGTATTAGTACAGTTATGTAACTGATACGATATGCTCGGACGTATTTAGGGACAACTATACTAGTCAACTATATATCTCAATCCACGTAAAGTAGTCGTGCGAAATGCGAATCAAAATGCACTAAGGTTGATCAGACCGTAGTACACTGATTCTGAGTAGACACTTGTATTAGTGGGGTTGATCAGGCCTCAATAATACATGTGTCATGAACAAGCTCGATAAAGGGCAGGCTTGTAAAACTAGGCTATAAAATAGCAGCATAAGTCAAGTTCAGCAAAATTAAGTGTGCCAGATGATGATGAAAAGGAGGTGCAAATTTATTGAAGTTCACAAGACACATATAATAAGCACAATAGCAAAAACCTCAAAATCTCTACAGTTATCAAATATAAAAGCATTCCAGGTTATTTAGCAAGTTTAAAATTACTAGGTTGGGGCTGAGGTCACGAACCAACATGCACGAAAACAATACTAGGAAAAGGTATCTACGAATCACTTACGTGCATTGGCTGCTCCCAAGGTCTGCGCGTTCTCCACGGTCATCACGTAAGCTTGTCCGCGTCCTGGAGCAGCGGCACAGTCCCTCACTCGATGTGCTGTTGATCCACAATACAGACAGGCACCTAGTCTCTTCCTACAAACTTGCCAGGTGTGACCTTGTTTTTTACAAAAGCCACAAGTGGGAACTCGTTGATTCTGTCCTTGAGCTTGGTGTTGGGGTGCTGTAGCTCGAGGGAGAGGACGCTGGGTTTGCTGCGGGGACCTCTGTTGTTGTTGTTGTTGAAAAGGGCGTTTGTTGGGTCCCGTATTTCCGGTATCTCTCTCTCGCTTTAGTTTATGCCCCATGTCTCTCTCAACGCCTTGTGCCACGTTCAAGATTTCCTCATAGGTGCGGGCTCGGCTGGTGGTGACAGCAAGGCGAATATCCGGAGACAGCCCCTTCTTGAATCTACGGGCTCTGTCCTCCGGGGTATGAACCATGTACTCCGCAAAGTGGCTTAACCTGCTAAATTCAGCAGTATACTCATCAACAGATAGGTTACCTTGTTCCAGTCTCTCGAATTGGCTTTCGAGAGCTTCCCGAGCCACTTCGGGGTAGAATTTCTCCTTAAATAGCCTCTTGAAGTCCTCCCAGGTGAGGTCAGGAGCAGATAGTTGGAGTTCATCTCTGAACCAGGTTCGAGCAATGTCAAACAGTTGCAGGCTTGCGGACTCCACTTTGAGATCATCAGCAACCCGAGCAGTCTTCAGGAGTCTCTCTACGTTCTCTATCCATTCATCGGCATAGAGAATGCCTTCAGTTCCGTAAAATTCCAGGGGTCTGAGGTTTTTGAAGTCTTTGGCACTCCCTGGCCTCTTGAGTGGCGACTCCTGGGACTTAATAGCTTCTGAGAGGCTGGTCCGCAGAAGTGCAGTCTATTCTTTCTGGGATTCCACTAGTCCCTGGAACACTCCAAGTAGTTGTGCCCCATCTAAAGTAACTGCCGGAGTAGATGGAGGTGGAGGGAGTGCAAGAGTTTTGGGCACAGTCTGCTCAGCTGGTTCTGATGTGCCTCCTACTGTGTTCCTTGTCTGAACCATTCTGAAAGATGAAGGGATAGGGAGATCAGAGTAGATTACTTGGAAATCAAGGGCGATGGAAAAAATTGATCAGAAGTGATATCAAGAATTGAAATAAGGACCCTATACTGTGAATGAGCTTTTCCTAGAATCCTCAATCTTATTGCAGGCCTGTTCGGTCCCTAAGTTGAAACCGAACAATTTAGTCGTTTGACCTGCATGGGCCACCACAAAAATGTGTCACGACCCACACCCGGAAATTCGGGCACGAGTGCGTGGGTACGTCCAGCCTACGCCGCAGTGTCGGCGGTAGTACGCTGTCTAGGGCATGATCACAGGTGATAAATCTAGCTCATTCACAATAATTAAATAGGCAAGGAAAAAAAAATAGCAGGAAAAGAATGCTAAGATTTTATAACCAGAATATGATAATCAGATCCAGAGTTTATTACAGAACCATAGATTATATCGGGGACAAACCCGATTACTAAGATGAAAGGAAATAAATAACTAAGGCTAACTACTCTGCAGGGGTAGTCTCCTGGGTGGGAACCGGCTCTGCAACTGTATCACCTGCTGTCTCAGAGGGTCCATAATAGGTGGGGGCAAGGTTCTCGTCATCGCCTAAACAACGGGTCCAGTCAGGAAAGGAGCAAAGTACACAATGCACAACAAGATTTAAACTAAATATTTGTGACAGGCAGAAAATAACTGACTAAGCATTATGTTGAGAAATGCGTAAGTAAGTAGTGAAATTAACTGAGAAATAATGTTATAAAACAAGACTAGAAGTAAAATATGATTGATTGCTATAAACCAGAAATTCGAGTAAAACGGGAATAAAATGTGACAAGAAATATAACTGTAACAAGACAGGAACTTATGTGCGTGAACTTGTATATTTAGAATACCTAGTTGGCATGTAGGGGTTTATAAGGCTAATAGGGCCGTCATAGACGACTAGTACACAATGATTACGGGAATAATCAAGTATAAGGCTGATGGTACAATCGTGTACCAACAGCTGGCACACAGTGATTACAGGGGGAAAGGGTAAACTACATGCCTCCTAGTATTCTCCCGCCCGACACGAAAAGCAAGACACGAAATACATTATTCAAGACATGAAATCCAGTGTTCTAACTCTACATATAATCATCAATGGTACTAATAAAGCAGGGAATTTATTTATCATAATATAAAGGTTAAACTTGAAGTGCAGGTACTTGCCTGATGTTTGGATCCAAATATAGTTTGGTGTCTCGGGGAAATTTCCAGAAATGAGTCCGGATGCTGAAATAAACATTACCATCATGCTCAAAAGATGTCAAATAGCTAGAAACGCCTGTCCTTGGGTCCAATTTGGAGACAAGGGCAAAAACGGCAGTTTCGGATCAAAACGGGGTCCGCCGGTGGGCCCGCTTTGCACCGAAAAATGTGTCCGGGTCAAAGGTCTCCAAATTCACCAAACTTAGTGTCAACAGGTCAGGAACGCTGATACGAACCCAACGGAACTTCCAGATTTGGATTCCGATGAGCCGAACACAAAATCGCCCGTCGAGCGGGGCCTGTGGGGCCCACGACACGCGATTTCGTCAACGTTCTCAGAATCGAACCAAACTTGACCCACAGGACCAGCGTATCGCTATGAGTTCGATGGCGCAAGTTTCGTCTCGATCTGACGAGTGTGCACGAAGTTAGGGTGAATTATAGAAAAGGCGGATACGGGGCGATGTCCGCGGATACGCGTTGATTCCGGTGTGCACGCACACCCGAATAAGCTTCCACGAAAACTCACACGTCCGTATCGATGATGTGTACGTATCTGTGAAGACCGCACGCGACCAAGTCGTCCCGTTTGGCGGGGCGGACTCAGTTCCGGGGTGAAACAGGGTCTGGTTTTTCCTGTTTTTGGATCACGGTGTGCGATCACCACAGGACGCGATGTCCCGAACAGTTTGTCCGGACATCGAGAGGGTCATACAGGCTTCACAACGCAATTTGCGGAAATAGAAACAGAGCTACGAGGCGAAAGTTACACGTACCTGAAGGGGACCTGAAAATTCAAGGTCGAGGCGTGTCCGACTCGTGTCGGACACGAAAATGAGAATTAGGGCTAGGGTTAGGGTTTCGTCTGAAATCCAGCCGTGGACGGCGGAGGGCGGCTGCTGGGCGGCCGGCGAGGGCAGGGGACTGTTCGCCGAGGGGCGGCGCGACGTTCACGGGGGCGACGGTGGCTCGGGGCGGCCGGCAGCGGTGGCTGCGGCTGTTGCTGGAGTCGGGCGGGTGGCGCCGGAGGAGGAGCGGAGGAGAGGGGAGGAGGTGCTGGCGGTGCCGGGGCGAGGCGAGGAGGTTGGCGGGGAGCGCTGCGGCGGCAGCGGCGGAGCGTGGTCGGGTGGCCGGAGAGTTAGGGTTAGGGTGAGGGTGGTGGAGGAGACGGCGCTCGGGGTTTAAATAGGGGCGGAGGCGCGCTGGTCAGCCGGGGATGGCGGAGGTCGGGGGAACGTGGCGCAGGGAGCGGGGAGCGGGGCGCGGAACGCGCGGCGCTGCGCGGAGGCCGGCGCTGGACGCGGGCGGAGAGTGGCTGGGTTCGTGCGGGTCGAGTCGGGGCTAACGGGTCTGGGCAGACCCGCCCGACCCGCAAGGGAGACGGGCTGGGCTGGGCGCTGGGCTCGGCCCACTGGGCCGGGCCGGGCCTAAGGAAAATAAAAAAATAAAAATATAAAATAAAATAAAATAATAATAATAAATATAAATATTTTAATTAATTAATTTATAAAAATAGTTTTGAGGTATTTAAAAATAGGTCTGAGGCCCAGAAAAATCCAGAAAAATTACCCTAAGTCCAGTTTTCCATTTTACACCCAAAAATATTATTTTCATGATATTTTAATATTATTTATTGCTAAAAAAAAATTATTTAATAATTAGGAACCCTGATTTTAATTTTAGAAAATTCCCAAAAAATTCCAGAAAATTGCGAAAAATCCCAATTTTAATATTTTTTTGAAAATCAGGGGCTTACAGAGTAGTCAGATGGCGAATCAGCCGCTCCAGTGCAGCTATCCTCTCATTCCTAAGAGCCAAGGCGTCGACGCGAGCCTGCTCCAGCCGTGCCTCGGGAGTATCCGTAAGGGTCAGATCGGCCTTCGCCCGAAGACAGCCCGCACGAGCAGCTTCTGCACGGTCCAAATCCTGTCGCGCTGCGCTCAGACGACCAGCTGCTACCTCTAGACCCGCCAGCGACTGAGAAGCCCACTCCTCTGCCCGAGCGAGTTTTTCCTTCAGCTTGGAGACCCTCGTCGCATTCCCTTCATGCTCGGATCGACACTGCGTCTCAACAGCAAGAGCCTCTTCCACGACAGCTTTTCTCCTATCCATCTCCAGCTTATGCTTCTGGATGGGGTTGTCTAGGCCTTCCAGCTTTGTAGCAAGCCGCGCAGTCATGAGGTCGAACCGAGCCTGGACATCAGCATCGAGGCTGCCCCGAGTCAGCTACGAGTATTCAGTAATGGGTTGCTCTAACCCATTAACTACCGCCTCCAGGGCGTCGGCTACCCCAGAATCGTCGAGCTCCCTGATGACCCCGATCGAAGCAAGAGAAGTCTTCTTCAGGCTCTCGAAATCTAGACTCTTCGCTAACACCATTGATATCATCATTCTCAAACCGGTGTAGAAGAGGCTGGTATGTTGCTCGGTCAACGCAACTAGATCCGACTGGGCGCCGGGAGCGGCCGCAATATCAGCAAGTCCCTCTCCAGGGATAATTGCAGACGAGGTGGCCACAGGCGTCGCATCGACGCATGGCGCGACCGAAGAAGGTACGGCAACGGCGGTCGAAGTCATTGCCACACTCACAAGAGGCAAGGTCACGACGACGGGTTCATCCTCCTCTTGAGGTGACGAAACTGCCCCAGGCGTACTGGCCCCCGAAGCCACTTCCTCATCGAAGTCGGACGCCTCCGTATCATCGTCAAGAGCCCGAACGGAGCCAGAATGCGCTTCAACGCCATACTCCCCGTGGGCGCTATCCCCTGAAAAGAGGACAAGAAAGTTAATATCAATATGATGATAATCTTTCTAAAAGGAGACATAAAGACGACATTTACCCGGAGCCAACGGCATATACGACGCATCCGCACCCGAGGTAGCTAAACCACGCCTTAATGATGCAATACGAACCGTCATACCTGGAGAAGGAGGTGGGCCGACCGACATCACCAAGAGTTCCGTCAAGCCTCCACGGAGACGCGGTCGAGGTTCATCAGCTGGAACCTCGCCAGACGTGCTCGCTGACACGACGGGAGTTTTTCCCGCTGCTGACCTCGGGAAAGACTCTCCCATCTGCCTCGGCCACACAGGCAACCTCGCTCCGCTACCTGGGGCAGCAGCCACGACAGCGACCTCTAGCGAGGATTCTCCGACGCCGCCGGCCGAAACTGTAAAAGGTCCCTCTCTAAAAGGCGAGGAACCTTCAGCCAAAGAATCATCCCTAATATGGGGAAAGGCAGGCTCATTCCCGGGAGCCTCAACACCAAGAATACGGAGAGGACGAGCAACCGCCTCCTTCCTCCTCTTACGAAGAGAAACTTCCTTCGGAGCATAAGCCCGTCGCTTCCCAGAAGAGACTACCAAAGCCCCCGCAGGCAGAGGCACTTCGCACCTCGACACCGACACCAGAGGCTCATCCGGAGTACCAGACTCCTCGCCCTCGTCCGAAGAAACCGAGGGGATGTCAACTCTGCCCCCCGGCTTGGGAGAAGGCACCCTGAAACTTCCACGCGTGTCAAAATCACGATGGAAGGTATTAATTGCCACATAGAACTGGGCGTATGAATGGAGAATACGGAGCTCCGTGGAGGTTGTAACGACCGGCACGATAAAGATCGCCCCGTACAACCCATGAGGAAATACCGCCACCCTCTGGCTCCATCAATGAGTCCGCCCCTGGACCTAAAGCTGGTGACGGCATTGCCCACGTGCAACTGATCGTACCCAAACTGCCGGACAAACCGACTAGGCAAGTAGGGCTCGAAGAAACAATGGTCTTCGCTCCTATACAACAGATGGGAGGGTCTAATACAGACCAACCAGTTAAAAGCTTCTGGGGAAAGGTCGGTCTTCTCTCCACCTGAATCCTCAAGCCGCACCCCTGATTGATTGCGATGAACGGAGGGGACAATGCAGAGGATCTTCCAGCCGTGGCTGAGGTTCAACACCAGCCGACAGTCTAAGACTGTGTTCACATTCCAGGAGGAATCCTTGTAATTCAGCAAGAATATACCCCCCGAGCTGCTACCGGAGCCAGGAGACATTACCCGGGGATTATGGAGAATTAACCATCCCATCAAGTATAGGTATGGTAACTCCACCCTGGGAAAACTCTCACGCCGAGCTTCGTCGACGAGCAACCCATCAGTTATGGCTCTCAAGCCAGCCTGTATACGGCACACCATGGCGGGAAGCAAGCCCAGTCTTGCCCCGAATACCAGGCGCACTGCCGGCCACAGGATGTTCCGGTGAATACGGTCCGCGGACGCTGTGCCGGGCACTACTACTCGATGCAGCCATATGGAGAGGAAACCAGCCAACTGGGCTTCCTTAGACAGAGGCCGGCGACAATGCCTCAAGTAACTACAGGCCTTAGTGCCTTCGGGGTACTTTCCTACCCCCTCGACGAGAATCTGATCCAGAGCTACAGCCTCCTCCATAAGACCCTCGACGACCTGGGCGCTGAGCACACCCAAACAATTCACAGGCTCATTTTTGCCCCCCGAGGCTTTCTCCGACTTGGCAGGCCTAGCTCGGTGAAAGAAGAGGTAGGACATCCACTTGGTGGTATGAGCCAAATCAGAAGGCTCGTTATAAAAAGCGATGCACGCGAAGTATTGACACATCAGCTCCTGATATACTTCCGCCACCCGAGGGTCCAAATCCCCTAACTCCCGATTAGTGGGAACATACTCTTCATAGGGGGTATCCCCCATCGGCAGTCTCGAGACAACTGCCATCTCATGGAGCACCAATCCCAACTCCCCCAGTGGAGTGACAAAGGTCCCAGTGAGCCGAATGTGCCGCTCCATCAGCGCCAGGAACAAGTTAGGGTTCGGAGGCAACCCGACGCCCGTCGCACTCACAGCGGCATATAGCCCAATGACCTCCAGCTCTCTCCGGAAGTGCTTCAAGGCCCAGCCCACTAGGCATGTCCATCGGGAGTTTGTTGGGGCAATCCACCCATTACATCGAGGATTCTCCTTGGGATATACCCTGCCTCGTCCCATGAAGTCATTGCAGAAGGTCGACAATTGGATCGGCTGGATCACCGAGCTGTCTTCACTCGGGACACTACCCGGGCACAGTCCCCGGAACAACGTCACAAAGCCGAAAGGGCGACTGACAAATGACCCCCGGTCAGCTCCTTTGAGATGAAAGATCTTTCCCGGCTTACCGTGAAGATCAGGAGTCAGCATCCACGACATCTTCCTGGGATGCGTCGCATGGAAGAAGGCCGAGATGGGATAATCCCTCGGCATCGTTGGCAAATACAAAACCAAATTTCCGGCGGAGAAAACCCAGGGCTCCCTCTTGGGCCTCGTCTGGGACTGTTTATCAATCATGTCCCCAAAGAGGAAAGTCGGCTTTATGTACTGCTCCCCATCTACGTAGGTCAGGGGCTCGCCATTAATCATGCTCAGCAGCGTCCGCTCGCCCTGAACCGATATCAGAAACCCCCTTCCCTCAGGATACTGGGGTCCGAAGATGGGAAATGCCACGTGGGACAGATCCTCCAGGTAGTTTGTGTCACGCCCCGATCTCCCGCAGGCAAATCGGCCGTTCCCGCTAGGCGGGAATCACCCTCGCCAGCGCTCCCGCGGAACGATCGCTTAACCTATCCGGGCGTGATGCCGTACGAGCGTGATCCACGCCCGTGCAAGGCCATGGTTCATTGGCTGGCGGCAAGAGTTCTAAGCCACAGGGTCGCACAGATTGTCCGAGTAAAGCAGAGTTTAGGAACGCATAGCGATCGGTAACAGGTTCACTGAGTCGACAATATAGCGGAAGCATAGAAACAAGTAAAGTAATCTCTTTATTGATATGAACAAGTGTTACAAGCGGCGTATAGCCGAGATTATAAGTCGCTCAAGCCTCTCTCTCTGAAACAGTAAAAGCGTGCCAAGTGGCTACAACTGTGGAATAATTTGTACAGGCGATGGTCAGGCGATGTTCACAACTTATGTCTTGTATAAGCGCTTCAGTCCCGGACGCACCGTTGCAAGGCTTCAGAGGAAACTCCTGGCCTTAGCACGCACGAAGGAGGCGTCCGCACCGCACGAGGTTCTCCCGCACCCTGCATATCAAACTGGTGGATTATCAGTACATTGAATGCACTGGTGGGGAAGCTACTCGCCCGCTCGACAAATCCAAACACGTAATACAGGTTCCGTGCACAACTATTAAGTTGTCTTTCTAGTTGCCTTAGGATCAGTTTCATGCAAACATTGAATAGCTTAACGTGTCGGACAGTGCGCCGTGCGATGTTAGAAGAAACACGGCGAGACTTACCAACTTACCATTTCCTTCCCTGTCCAAGGCAAACATTGAGGCAAACATGTTAATTCAAGCACGGGCAAGTATAACATTCAGGAGGCATAGCATATGCAAACATGAGGGTCGTTTTAACATGATCGTTCAGGTGTTAAGTCATTCATTGATGCGATACAGTAACTCGTACGCGGATAGCCGCTAAGCGAGGATGACTTATCTATATGAACAGTTGTCGCTGGCATAGCCATAAAGGACCAATTTTAGTCTCTAACGAGAATGGGGTGCAGCGAGAATACAGGATGCGCTCTACACCATTTCGTCTTTGCACAGGATGACTAAACAGGAGAGTTACCAATTTTAGTCACTAACGAGAATGGGGTGCAGCGAGAGTACAGGATGCGCTCCACACCATTCCGTCTTTGCACAGGATGACTAAACAGGAGAGTTCCATCTGGATCGGGTCGGCCCCAGTGCCCCGGTGACCGCCCGTGGAACGGTGCCTCGTTTCGGAGTTGTCCGCGACATGCAGGTCTGTATTCAGGTCTGGCTAGGCACAGGATCAAGTTCAGGATAGGACATATCATGTTCAATGTACAGGCATGATTGTTCACAGTCGTATATCGATTGCCAGGCCAGTTGATTCAGTAGTTTGCTCCTCGAGCTGTGATTCAGAGATTTATTCATTCAGGGTGCAGATTCTCTGGTTCGGGAATTGCCTTGGTGACCTAACAGTCCCGAATACTTTCAGGTTCTTCCATGTGCGGAACGACTACTTAGTAGTCTCCCGGGGTTTGGATGAAAACATGGCAACATTCAAGCAGACAAGCATGCGTTTCTAAAGGAACATAAGCAGGCACGTTGCTCGGACCCGAAGGTAAGCCGAGAAGTAAAACCGTTAAAGGACTTAGCATGCGAGGGTCTGAATATAAGCAGTATTTCCATTTTCCATGTTCTAGCAAGCAATACAAGTTGGGATTATTCCCTTAGCTAGGTGCGTTGGATTTATTAGCATGCAGGGGTGATTCACCTAGCGACTAGCATAAATATTCCAGATTTTATGTGTGCTAGCTAAGCAAAGACAAGTTCACCGTAGCCACCCACCTTAGCGATGATTCGCCTCGGTAGAGCGATACGTCTGAGCGAGCCTCTGAAAGTCCAAGCCGGATTCCTTTAGGGACAAGTCTGGATATCCTTTGCTTCTTGATCGAGGCAAAGCAGGTCAGGACAGCTTGCACGATTGTCGATTGAGACGGCAGTCCGCTTGAGCGGAACAGGGTGTTACATCCTACCCAACTTAGAAAAAGTCTCGTCCTCGAGACTTACTAAGGACAAGCAGAAATCTAGGGTTGAGGCAATCCTAGACAAGTCGTTTGTACTTGTTCATTTGGATATTCACTTGCACAAGCATCGAAATCAGCATATCGCTTAGACTGGATCGTGCGCACTTTCGAAGTGCACTTCTAGCGTGAACACGTCAACCAGCTTAGTGATAGCGAAGTCTCAGCACTCGAGTTTCACCTTTTTCTAAGTCTTGGATGGTGCACTAGTTCAAGGCGTCCCTCGAATAGATGCATTCAACCAAACTTAGGGTTAGTGAAAATCTCGGACAAGCTACTAGCGATACTCTCAAGGGTTCGCACAGGTTGGCACAAAGGCCACTCGCAGCATACAACCAGATAAGCAAGCATATCATTCAAAATGTATTTTGAAAGTATTTAGACTTATTGTTGGAACATCCCATCGAGGCATTGAGCGAGAGCGTGCACATAACCCACGAACGAGCTTTCGAAACAGAGATATCGAATCGAAGTCCAAAGGCGTAGAAGCCAGGCTCTGATACCAACATGTCACGCCCCGATCTCCCACAGGCAAATCGGCCGTTCCCGCTAGGCGGGAATCACCCTCGCCAGCGCTTCCGCGGAACGATCGCTTAACCTATCCGGGCGTGATGCCGCACGAGCGTGATCCACGCCCGTGCAAGGCCATGGTTCATTGGCTGGCGGCAAGAGTTCTAAGCCACAGGGTCGCACAGATTGTCCGAGTGCAGCGGAGTTTAGGAACACATAGCGATCGGTAACAGGTTCACTGAGTCGACAATATAGCGGAAGCATAGAAACAAGTAAAGTAATCTCTTTATTGATATGAACAAGTGTTACAGGCGGCGTATAGCCGAGATTACAAGTCGCTCAAGCCTCTCTCTCTGAAACAGTAAAAGCGTGCCAAGTGGCTACAACTGTGGAATAATTTGTACAGGCGATGGTCAGGCGATGTTCACAACTTATGTCTTGTATAAGCGCTTCAGTCCCGGACGCACCGTTGCAAGGCTTCAGAGGGAACTCCTGGCCTTAGCACGCACGAAGGAGGCGTCCGCACCGCACGAGGTTCTCCCGCACCCTGCATATCAAACTGGTGGATTATCAGTACATTGAATGCACTGGTGGGGAAGCTACTCGCCCGCTCGATAAATCCAAACACGTAATACAGGTTCCGTGCACAACTATTAAGTTGTCTTTCTAGTTGCCTTAGGATCAGTTTCATACAAATATTGAATAGCTTAACGTGTCGGGCAGTGCGCCGTGCGATGTTAGAAGAAATACGGCGAGACTTACCAACTTACCATTTCCTTCCCTGTCCAAGGCAAACATTGAGGCAAACATATTAATTCAAGCACGGGCAAGTATAACATTCAGGAGGCATAGCATATGCAAACATGAGGGTCGTTTTAACATGATCGTTCAGGTGTTAAGTCATTCATTGATGCGATACAGTAACTCGCACGCGGATAGCCGCTAAGCGAGGATGACTTATCTATATGAACAGTTGTCGCTGGCATAGCCATAAAGGACCAATTTTAGTCTCTAACGAGAATGGGGTGCAGAGAGAATACAGGATGTGCTCCACACCATTTCGTCTTTGCACAGGATGACTAAACAGGAGAGTTACCAATTTTAGTCACTAACGAGAATGGGGTGCAGCGAGAGTACAGGATGCGCTCCACACCATTCCGTCTTTGCACAGGATGACTAAACAGGAGAGTTCCATCCGGATCGGGTCGGCCCCAGTGCCCCGGTGACCGCCCGTGGAACGGTGCCTCGTTTCCGAGTTGTCCGCGACATGCAGGTCTGTATTCAGGTCTGGCTAGGCACAGGATCAAGTTCAGGATAGGACATATCATGTTCAATGTACAGGCATGATTGTTCACAGTCGTATATCGATTGCCAGGCCAGTTGATTCAGTAGTTTGCTCCTCGAGCTGTGATTCAGAGATTTATTCATTCAGGGTGCAGATTCTCTGGTTCGGGAATTGCCTTGGTGACCTAACGGTCCCGAATACTTTCAGGTTCTTCCATGTGCGGAACGACTACTTAGTAGTCTCCCGGGGTTTGGATGAAAACATGGCAACATTCAAGCAGACAAGCATGCATTTCTAAAGGAACATAAGCAGGCACGTTGCTCGGACCCGAAGGTAAGCCGAGAAGTGAAACCGTTAAAGGACTTAGCATGCGAGGGTCTGAATATAAGCAGTATTTCCATTTTCCATGTTCTAGCAAGCAATACAAGTTGGGATTATTCCCTTAGCTAGGTGCGTTGGATTTATTAGCATGCATGGGTGATTCACCTAGCGACTAGCATAAATATTCCATATTTTATGTGTGCTGGCTAAGCAAAGACAAGTTCACCGTAGACACCCACCTTAGCAATGATTCGCCTCGGTAGAGCGATACGTCTGAGCGAGCCTCTGAAAGTTCAAGCCGGATTCCTTTAGGGACAAGTCTGGATATCCTTTGCTTCTTGATTGAGGCAAAGCAGGTCGGGACAGCTTGCACGATTGCCGATTGAGACGGCAGTCCGCTTGAGCGGAACAGGGTATTACAGTTCGAGTGCAGCATCCCAGCAGCGGAGCCCATCACCTCGGCCAGTGGAGACTCGCCCAGATCAACTGCAAAAGTGCAAGGGAAATATATTATTACAAATCTTGCACAAACGTAAAGACCAAGGAAACGACAGTCTGTGCTCTACGCAGGATCGTAACCATTTGGTTATTTTACGTCGGAAGTCCCCTCCATAAACGTAAAACTCAAATTTTACGACATACACCAACTTTCGGTAGCCAGAGCTTTTACGCTCAGGGCTACAAAAATATGGAGTCTTTACGCTGGCACATTAGAAATATGGGCGTAAAAGATGAAAGCGCCTCCGTGCATCATCTTCCTCCAAAGAGACTATCAGCACAGAAGACGACCTAGCGTGATCACGTTCAACGTGTGCGAAGGATTTTTCGTCATTTTTTGTCACCCCAAAGGCTCTACCTCTAAGGCTGGGTGCACTACTCGTCGTCGGGATACTTTGCTCGGAGGGAAGCTCGCCTTGCCCGACCAGAGACTCCCTCGCTAGGGCAGAAGAATGAGAGGAAGAACCTATGCTCTTTCCCTTAGCGGAAGGGGTTTATTTCGGCGCCATTTCTGAAAGACTCGAAGTGCTCGGAGAAGGAACGAAGAAAAACTCGAGCAGTCGAAAGCTCTCTTTCGCAGAAGACAGATAAAAAGTTTCTCTCTCAAAAAAACTTAGGGTATATATAGTCCGGGTCGACTCCTCGAATCCTCGGACGAACTCCTCGAGACCCTAACCAAATCTCGCAGATTAATTATGATTGGATGCTACGTCAGCCCACTACCCTTGGAAGACGGACAGTCAGTGAATTCGAAAGGTTTTTCGTGCAAAACGGTTCAGCGGGTTCTACGCTAAAAGAGCTTTCTACGCTCGACAGCAACAGATCTACGATTTTTTACGCTCGTAAGCTACAAGTCTATGGTTTTACGCCCGGATGCCTTTGTGCTCGGTAGCTTTTATGCTCGAGAGGCCATAAACCTACGACTCTACGCTCAGCAGATAATAAATCGTCGATCTCACGCTCGGTGGCGCTCAGTTTACGCTCAGAGGCAACAGATCCGCAAACTTCACGCTCGAAGAAACTTTCTTTTCAGGAGCTACAAATCAAACAGTTCTACGCTAAAGGAGCTTTCTACGCTCGCCGGCTACGAATCTACAGCTTTACGTTCGACAGCTATAAGTCTATGGTTTTATGCCCGGATGCCTTTGTGCTCGGTAGCTTTTATGCTCGAGAGGCAACAAACCTACGACTTCACGCTCAGGAACCACAAGTCTACGATTTTACGCTCGATGGTGTTCTACGCTCACAAGCTACAGATCTCCAGTCCTATGCTAAAGGAGCTTTCTCGCTCGACGACTACGAATCTACAGCTTCACGTTCGACAGCTGTAATTCTATGGATTTATGCTCGGATGCCTTTGTGCTCAGTAGCTTTTATGCTCGAGAGGCAATAAACCTACGACTTCACGCTCAGGAACCATAAGTCTACGATTCTGCGCTCGATGGTGTTTTACGCCCAGAGGTTACAGACTGATGATTTCGTGCTCCACGACTTTCCGCATATTCGAAACAGTCCCCAAAGCGGTCAATTGCAAAGAGTTCACACAGAAGATACTCGTTCTTGACCTAAAGCATCCCAAGTACCCGAAGCATACAGAGTTCAAACATTGAGAAATTACTCTTCTCGGGTCCAAAATTGGAGGTTCATCCAGACTCTAGTCTGAATATCTCGTCTATCAAAAGATGGCAACTCAGTTAGACAGCCATTTCTCGACCCTGTTCCAAGGGATTTCTCGGGAAGTCATTCTTGAAGACGAAGTCTGAACAAAAATTCTGTTTATCAGAAGTTCAGAGCTCTACGCGGTCCCTCAGTCCTAGCAACAGGACAGTTCTAAAGATGTTCAAAAATGCTCTACAACGTTCTATGGACTATTCGCTATGCGTAAAGGACAGGACCTAGCACTCTTTCTACAGAGTCGGCGTAAAAATTCAGACGTGTTGAAGCTACACATATTCAGACTTCACAGCAACGTATGGCAAGATGATCATATGAAGAAGCAAGACGATTTTATTAAAAGATCAAAGTCATGATTACATATGAGGGAAATCCAATCTACAAGGGTTTTCTTTTCATTTTTTATGATTACATATGAGGGAAACTCCGTCTACAAAGGGCTTCCTTAGCATCGTCGTCGGAAGATCGCCCCCAGGATCCGTTCTACCGGGTTCTCGCATCGGTGCGGGTCTTCCTCTTCTTCGAAGGAGATGATCAGTGGCAAGAAAATGACAGAGTTGGGGCTCGCATAAATTATGCAGATCCCATGCTCCGTGCGCCATGGCGGATTGGGTTGAGGTATTAAACCCAACTCAGTCCGGGGAGACGGCTGTTACAGCTTGTCTTCTCTCTCATCCCAGAGAGTATAACAGGAGAAGACACCGCTTGCAAGCAGTGTGGTCTAATACGACCCTTCCCTTCTCCTGGAAGCAACGCCATACAAATTTGCTGATTATTCCGAGCAAGGGAGGCTAAGATATCCTTCCATGATCCATCGTTGCAGTGGACATTTGCTCGAAGATGCCATCTTTTTTGGCTCCCTACATGCTGGAAGAACATGATCTCCTTCTTCCTCAGGTCGACCCAACAAACTCCGGCGATCATCTCTGCATGGTGATGGGAATGTGGTGAGAACAGGTTCACCCCCCCAGCCTTTTTATAGGTAAAAGAGATCACAGCGGTCCCCAATAAATTCGCCATAAAGTCCGCATCGACCGTTTCAGCGCTCCATTCAGAAACGTTTCGAGTTACGAGGGACCGTTCATGCTTCATTCAAAGCGTTTCAAATTCCAAGGAATTTAAAAGCTTTGAAGGGGGTCTTGTAGAAGCATGAAAAATATGCTGGGAGGATCTACGCAGCCTCTTGATGCAGAGCAGCGTAAACAGAGGCATTCAGAGCCATCAAGCGTGCAACAGAGCTTTTTCTGCTAAAATACAGCATAAAGTGTAAGCTCAAAGGACCATCCGCGTAAGTGCAGTACGTCCAGGCCGCTCCAGCGTAAGACAGAGTTCCTCATCGCCTCCATGGCGTAAAACTCAGCCGCTCTCAAAGCAGCGTTAATGCGTACGAGGAATGCTTCGTTTTCCTCGAAATAAACCTGTCAAGTCACGCAGTGAACCTGGCCTCTGACTCCTGACAAAAAGTGCTGCACGGCTACCCAAACGACGGCTGGAAACGATGGCAGACCCCTCGGGACGCGCCCACAGTATGATGGCGGATCTCGGCATTTAATGCAGAGGATTTGGTTAAAATATCACCAAACTGTCGGTTACCAAAGTCCCCCCAGCGTAAACCGCTCTTTCGCGTACAAGGGAATACGCCGCCCTGTTTTACACAGGCAAACATGAGCTGTTTTACGCTCCGCAGTAGATAAACCGCCTGCCACGTCAAAAGCTGCACTTCGTACAGGGCCCGAGGCACGTCTCTACGTCAAATTGCACAGAGCGGTGACAGTTTCCCTCAAGACACGTCTCTGCGACGGATGCACAGAAGGGCTGCAGACCTTCAAAACACGTCTCCGCATTTAATGCACATGATGATGGCAAATCTCTGTAAGAGATTTGATTACACCTTCGAAAGCCGTAATTCCGGCGAAGACGTCCACATCAACCCTCTGGCACCGTACGCAGCGGCTTCTACGCCCATTCAGGATCTGTGCTCATTCGGCTTCAAACGCCCACTCAGTCTCTACGACCATTCGGCTTCTATGCCTGTTCGGCTTCTATGCCCATTCGGCTTCTATGCCCATTCGGCTTCTACGTCTGTTCGGCTTCTATGCCTATTTTGGCTTCTACGCCAGGGGTGACAGTCATTTGGCTTCTACGCCAGGGGTGACAGTCATTTGGCTTCTACGCCAACCTCTTCTACACAAGGGATACCTACCTACGTGGCTTCTACGCCATGATCCTCGCAGCAGATATACGTATTTTGTCCCCTTAGTTGGACACGTGTCACATGCTCACTCAAAAGGTCATTTATGCGCAGGCATTGGTTATTTTAACCATTGTGTAAAAGGGTGCTGTACTGTCCACTCCTCGGTTGTTACACCGACGGAGTGGTCACTGTCACCAAAACTCTATAAATAGAGACCCCTATCAATGGGGAACAAGGTCGACAATTTGAAAGATCGAACCAGGTCAGAGAATTGGTAGAAAAAAAGAGAGAGAGAGAAGGAGAAGGAGAGAAGAGTCCGGAGCTCAGGCAAAGAGTAGGGGTCGACGGCTCTGGCATCGTGCATCCACCCTCCTTCGCAGCCTTCGAAGCCGCTACCCGTCTTCCATGGCACTTCTTCAACATCGTGTAGTCCAAGGGCTAAAGTGATCGACTGCAGATCAGACACCTATAGCAATTTATATCCAGATTAAATAAATTGTACTCCCGCATCCTCGTATAGGATCGAATTGTACAAGTTTGTTGGTAAACCAAAGGGCACGGGTCTCGTATAAATCCTGTCATTGAAATACACTTTCATTCTTTTGTTTAATACCACAAACAGGAGGTGGCTAAAGAAGGTGGACAAATTGGGATGTGGATGCTCAGGTAGACCTCATAGAATCTCGACAGCAATCATGTAGTTCTCCTTGGTAACTAGCATTAGGAAGTTGAAACCATTATTGTAACCATGCTTCGATCAAGCAATGTTGTAGTTGCTACCTTGTTAGCAAGCCCTCTCCTGTCTCTTTCCTTTATGGAACCTCTAGAGGAAGCCAAGGTAAGGTGCATTTGCTCTATAGAGAGGCATTAGTAACTTGAATGTCTGCTTCAAGGCTTTCCACTGCTTAAAGGTGACGAACAAATCACTCTTGCGCTTCAAGAAAGACATCCACACCTTCCTTGAATAGTCATCAATGAAAGTCAACAAACAGATATTGTGCACCACCCTTTGACACAACAAGAGAAGGACCAAAAAGATCTGAGTGAATGTAATCCGCTGTACCTTTGGTTCTATGAATAGCTGTACTGAACTTCACCCTGCACTCTTTGCCATAAATACAATGCTCATAGAAAGAAAGTTTACCTGTCTTCTGACCACACAACAAAGCCCCTTTGATGAGCCTGACGAACTTCTTCTTCGACATTCCTACATCTCTCAGGCCGGCCTTGATCTAAATGGCTTAGTAACACCTTAATATCTGAAAGAAAAGGCTCTGCCTTCCACCCTGCGTGGTTCCCGCGATGAGGTCAATGACCGTCTTTGCATCGCCCTCAATCAACAACTTCCTAATGCCGGCAAGCTACATCGATGCCTATTCTTGCGCTTAGAATCTCCGCCCTCGTGTTACAACCCACGCCTCTGGCAAAACCTGCCCTCCCTTCATGATCTCTTAGGACTCCTCCCAAACCGCCTGGCCATGGAGATGGAGGTTAGGTAACGATTGAGGTAGGAGGGATTGGTTCTGGAGTGGAAGATAGATGGATAGATAGACCCTGGCAGAACTAACTCACTAGTATGGATGGACCATGAAGAAGTGGATAGGATAGTGGAGATGGATGATGTAGAAGTGGGAAGTAGGAAGAACTGAACTATTCTTCCCTCTAGTTGGCTCTTAGGCCAGATAAGCGTGATCGACGATGGCCCCTTTCCTATGCACCGATAGAGATGTTGATTCCTGCTCGAAACCCTAGAGAACACGACCGGCTCTGAAACCATGGGGAGGCAGCAGGCGTGGGGTAGGTCAGTGAAGCAAGTGGACCTCTACTAGCCCACATTGGTTGCGGGGGATATCTGTGAGAAGGCCGGGCAGGTTTGACTGACCTCCCATGTCCATAAGGAAGCCTCCCAAGGAAGCTCCTAGGAATGAGAAATGATAAGCAGGCAACGCTTTCCTGGTCGGGCCTTTGAAGCTGAAAGCCAGATCCGCTTAGAACAACAGAAAGGTTAGTTTGAATTGGAACCAGGAATGATTCTTTTTCAGAGGCAGGCAGAGCAGGGTGCCTGTACATAACCAACAAAGAGAGGGATGTGGTGTTTACCTAAAGAAAATAGAGCGCAACGGCAGCAAAAGCTCACTCGTCGAAGAGCAGCCCCTTATCAAATCGAATCTAGTATAAGGACCTATTCCTTAATGCCAGTAGTCTTTCTTGTTTGTGTATTGAAGTGGAAGCTCTCTTCTGTGGAAAGTTATTCAAATGCTTCGGTGGTCAGGCTCTGAATATTTTATTGTTCATGCTCCAACACCAGTTCCTATTGCTCCAGCAGCTCCTACACCAAGAAGCTACTACAGCTCCAGCTCTTGTTGCTCTTTGAGTTGACGGTCGTGTGGTACCTTTGACTCTTTCTGGTGCATCAGAGGGAAAGTACTTCATTCCACTATGAGATAGTTTTAATAGGCGCCATCAGAACCGGACACTTTCATAGGAGGTAAGCGCTCATGAAGGAATAGCTTCTGCTATAGGTGCTGGTGCATGAATGACTCAGGCACTATTTGAAGGGGTTTAGTTTATACGAGTTCGGGTTTCGGCTGGGGAGTGGGTACAGGTCGAAGGGTAGGGGACGAATGGGTTTTCTGGCGTGCTTCCTAACCTAACGAGCTAGCTCCAAGTGAGCTTTAATCAAAGGCAGCTATCACATCCCAGTCCCAAAATACCGAGGGACCAGACACGTGGCAATGGCCAGCAGCACACACCGATGGGCAAACCCAATTTAATGGATCCATCGGGGCATGCTTAAGCTGTAATATAACAATAAGTAGGTCCAATGATACAAGTCACAGTCTATACTAATCTCATCCACAACAGAACAGTATATAAACTAAATAGCAAACTGGAATAAATGCTGAAAGTAAAGATATTGTCGAATATCCAGCAAGGAATAATACTAAGTCGGGTGGAGACAAATCCACTATCGATAAATGGAAAAATAGAGACAAAGAAATATAACTAAAACATACTAGAAAGTAACTAAGTATAAGCAGGGCCATCAACTGCTATCGTACCCTCGTCTGGTGTCGGTCCGTAAAGTTGCGGGTGCTCCTCGTCTGCTAAATCTGGAGAACAAAACCAGGTCCTCAGAGGGACGTAACAAGATACAAAAGAATACGAGCCAAAAGTACAGTAAATGAACATGCAAGATAGACAAGAAAGTAAACACAAGAAAGCAAATAAGACACGAGAAATCACTGCATCTAAGATGGTGGCGTACCGATGGTGCTATCAAACATGACTACAAACAAATTGGGGTAACCGCAACTCAATGGGAGATCACGGTCCTATAGAAAGTAGGCCAATGGGGACTCCCAATCTATAATATGGCTCTTTCGCAGTCCAACGGGAGCTCACGAATGGGGTAGTCAAATAAACAAGTCTCTATCGCAACACAATGGGTACTCACAGTCGAGAATGCTCAAGTATAGTCAATGTCTAATAACGATCATCTAGGAACGTAAAGAAATCAATCGGGTCAACTCAAGAAAGCGTAGAGTAAACATATACCATCACAATATGTCTATGGAACAAATAGTGATCCATGGAAAAGAACAAATAATGTACATGCACGTAAAACGAGAAAATAAGACTAGAGCAGCAGGAATAAATCAATATGAACAACGCATCAAGAAACTATATATGACAAGAAAATAACAACTGAAAAAGGAACCATGCAAATAGTGTGCAAGAGTCTTGCACGACAATGTATAAATAAGTCCAGGAGATAAGTAGCAAAACTGCAGGATTTGGCAAGGTATACTTGCTTGGGGTTCTGGCTCCAACTGTAGTCCTGTGTCAGTGGATCCTGCAGGTACTCCTTCAAAAGCTGTAATAAACATCACCAACAGTCTCAGAAGATATCAAATAGCTAGAAACGCCTGTCTTTAAGTCCAATTTGGACACAGGGGCAAAAATGACATTTCTGTGTCAAAGCGGGGTCCACATGTGGGCTACTTTGTACCGAAAAGCGTATCAGGGTCAAATGTCTCCAAATTCCTCAAACTCAGTATTTACAAGTCAGGAACGATGATATGAACCCAACGGAACTTCCAGAATTGGATTCCGATGAGTCGATCACAAAATCGCCCGTCAAGTAGAGCCGGTAGGGCCCACGATACGCAATTTTGTCAACGTTCTCAGAATCGAACCAAACTTGGGTCACAGGACCAGCGTATTGCTACGAGTCTGATGGCGCAAATTTCGTCTTGATCCGACGTGTGTACACAAAGTTGCAGCGTATTCCAGAATGGGCAGATACGGGGCGTTGTCGGCGGATATGCGTTGATTCCGGTGTGCACGCACATCCAAATCAACTTCTGCGAAATTCCGCACATCCGTATCAACGTCGCGCATATTTCGGTAAAGATCGCGTGCGACCAAGTCGTCCTGTTTGGCGGGACGTACTCAGTTCCAGGGTAAAATAGGGCGTTGTTTTTCCTGTTTTTGGATCGCGGTTTGCGATCACCACAGGACGCGACGCACTGAGCGAGTTGCATGGGCATCGAGGGGATCATGCGGTCTACGCGTCACAACTGACGGAATCGAAAACGGGATTATGAGGAGAGAGAAAATACTACCTGAACAGGGCTCCAGAAACTGCAAATTTCAGTGTCCGAGTCGACACGAAGTGTCCGGGTGCTGTCCACCTAGGGTTAGGGTTAGGGCTAGGCTGACGGAGCTCAGGTGGCAGGAGGCGGGCCGGAGGGAGGCTGGGGGCGGCACTGGCGAGGGGGGCGGCGCGCCGGAGCGAGCGAGGGACGGCGGCGCAGGGCTCGGGCGAGGCGACGAGTGGCTGGAGCTACTGCTGCTGCGGCTGGGGAAACGGATGGTCGGGATCTGATCGGCTACGGAGGAACTGCTCGGGTTGTCGTGGAGGAGGGGAGACCGGCGAGGCGGGGGCGGCAGCGCTGGAGGGGACGCCGGAGGAGACAGGGACGGCCGCTGCTCGCGGTGCTGCGGGAAATCCAGCGAGGCGGTGGGCTCGGGTTCGACAGTTGGGGGGGCTGGAGTCGGGCTCACGGCTGCGGGCTGAAGGGGTTAGGGCACAGGCGGAGAGAGGAGGAGGAGGCCAGGGAGGAGGTCGAGCGGGGGAGGCGTGGCCGGGCGGAGCGGAGCCGGCGAGGTCAGGGACGGAGGAAGACAGGGAAGGGAGATGGGGGTGATGCTCGGGGTTGAGGAAGGAGAGGGAGGAGGAAGGTGGAGTCGGTGACTGGGCGGAGGAGCAGGAGGCGGTGAGGGGATCGTCGTCGGAGGTCAACGGAGAGGGGGCTCGGCGGAGGGGAGTAGGCTGGCTGCGGCTTCACGGATCCCGAGGCACCTTTATAGGGCTGCTACAGTAATCCCGAGGAGAATTGGAATTAGGGTTCAGGCATGGGTTTGGGTTCGGGTCCGCGGGTCGGGTTCACATGAATCCGGCCCGACCCGCTATTGTTTAAGTGCGGGTTTGGGTCTGCGGGTTTTGGGTCGGGTTTAGATCCGACCCGACCCGATAAGGCTGGGTTTGGTTCAGTTGAACCGGGTCTGAGTTGGTTTGGTTTATTTCAAATAAACCCGGTTTATTTCAGGGTTTAATTGGTTTATTTTTTAATAGTTTTTAGGGCTTTAAACGTGTTTTCGGAGTCCAATAAATTCACAGAAAATTACCCTATGTCCGGTTTTCTATTTTGCACCATAAAATATTATTTTCATAATATTTTACTGTTAATTAACAGAAATTAAAAATTATTTAATCACAAAATACCTAGGTTTTAATTACAGAAAAATCCCAGAAAATTCCAGAAGAATTGTAAAAAAATCAAATTAGAAATTCATGAAAATCAGGGGGCTTACAGCAGCTTCTAAGAAAGCTAGTAGGTTCACCAGTTAGTTGAGGGTGCTTTTTTGTGTTTCAATAAAGAAGTGGGCGAAGATGATGATAACTACCATGACTGGGGAGCCGAGCCCTCAACCCTATCAATGGAAAGATCTCCGTGCGTGGCGTGAGTTGGAATCCTAGAAAAGATCGATTGAGACCCGCCCACTATTACTACGAAAAAGCCCTGCCCTGGCACCTTTGCTAGACGGAGAGTACGCGACTTCTATTAGCGTCGGACTGTCGAGTCGAATTGATCGTGTCATGTGCAACATCCATCAATGATGGTTCATTAATGTCCATTGATTTAGACTCCTTCCCCTTCCCTTATAAGAAAAATGTCGAGAGGGGCCCGAACCAGAACGGAAACAGATTTAACTCACTCTCGTATGGTTCGCCCTCGAGCCCTGGGCGGGTCGGCTGTCACGCCCCAGTCCCAAAAATGCCGAGGGACTGGACACGTGAGCAATGGCCAGCAGCACGCACCGATGGACAACCCAATTTAATGGATCCATCCGGGCATGCTTAAGCTGTAGTCTAGTAATACTAAGTACAAGTCTCAGGTATTTCTAATCTCATCCACAGAAAGTCACAGATTAAAAGCCAGAAATTATGCAATGGAAATAAATACTGAAATCTCAAATAAGCTATCTCGGGAACAAATCCGAGAATTAGTCTGTTACATTTAAGAAAAGACAGGAATTTAAAATGCTGGAAATGAAAATACTGTATAACTGAAGCCGGTGCTCAAGAGAAGTCTTCG
The DNA here is from genome assembly GCA_036927795.1 of Iris macrosiphon. NCBI lineage: Eukaryota > Viridiplantae > Streptophyta > Magnoliopsida > Asparagales > Iridaceae > Iris > Iris macrosiphon. The sequence continues at coordinate 42,476 of JAYESA010000383.1, read as the reverse complement.
GCCACTATCTCGTCCCCTGTTCCTTGTTCTGCTCCAAGGAGTGCTCCAGTACCGTACACCTCGGGGTAGTTTTCTTCAGCTGTACCTGGGGACATAGTCCATTCCAGGTCCTCAGGGGACATAACAAGGTACAAAAAATATAAGCCAAAACATATGCAGTGCAGCAATAAAATAAACAGCAGGGTAAATATGTAAACCAACTAGTGATATACAAGTGAGAGTTTTAGTCATACTCAGGCTGAGACTACTACAGGATCAGTGTCTAAGAAACCATAGCAGTATTTTCTAGAAGAGCCAGAACTTGTGCCAAAGCTCTGTATCAGAGACTAGGACACCTCCAGATAACATTATTTACATTATAATCAGCCTTGATATGGTAATACTCTCCCCACCCCATGTAATCTCACGTCACAGTTCCAGAATATATCAGGTACAAGTCACGCAAGTTTGAACTAATGCAATGAGTCAGGCTAGAATCTAAGCATGTAAACTGTAATGACATGAATATGTAACCTATACGGAATCACCAGGTATATCTCAGGCAATTCCGTCACATGAATAGTGTCAGGTGTCCTGGGTTGAGCAGTTAAACAAGTTACATAAGAAACTACCAGAAAATCAAGTAAAATACTATAATCAGAAATGTCTAAGAATTGGCAGGCTTTACTTGCCCACTGATGTATAACCAAGTCCAGGAAATATGTAGCAAGCTACAAGTTTCGGCGAGGTACACTTACCTGTGGTTCCGGCTATGTTTGTAGTTCTGACTTCGACGGGAATTGCAGACGGTACTCCGGTTGCTGAAACAAACATCACCATCAGATCCAGAAAATATCAATCAGCTAGAAACGCCTGTCCTTGGGTCCAATTTAGAGACAAGGGCAAAAACGGCAGTTTCGGGCCAAAACGGGGTCCACCGGTGGGCCCGCTTTGCACCGAAAAATGCGTCAGGGTCAAAGGTCTCCAAATTCACCAAACTCAGTGTCAACAGGTCAGAAACGCTGATACAAACCCAACAGAACTTTCAGAATTGAATTTCGATGAGCCGATCACAAAATCGCCCGTAGAACGGGGCCTGTGGGGCCCAAGACACGCGATTTCGTCAACGTTCTCAGAATCGAACCAAACTTGACCCACAGGACCAGCGTATTGCTACGAGTCCGATGGCGCAAGTTTCGTCTCGATCCGACGTGTGTACATAAAGTTAGGTCAAATTACAGAAAAGACAGATACGGGGCGATATCCGCGGATACGTGTTGATTCCGGTGTGCACGCACACCCGAATCAGCTTCTGCGAAATCCCACACGTCCGTATCGACGAGGCGCTCGTGTCTGTGAAGACCGCGCGCGACCAAGTCGTACCGTTTGGCGGGACGTACTCGGTTCCGGGGTGAAACAGGGTCTGGTTTTTTTTCCTGTTTTTGGATCGCGGTGTGCGATCACCACAGGACGCGATGCCCCGAACGGTTTGTCCAGACACCGAGAGGGTCATACAGGCTTCGTAACGCAATTTGCGGAATCGAAAACGGAGCTACGAGCAAAAAAATACACGCACCTGAAGGGGACCCGAAAACCAGGGCCAAATCGTGTCCGACACGTGTCCGATTCGTGTCGGACACGGACTCGAGAATTAGGGTTAGGGTTAGGGCTGGACTATCTCGCCGGACACGGTGGCTTGGGAAGCCGTGCAGAGGCGGAGGGGGCCGGGGGGCAGCGGCGGTTCGCGGCGCGGTGGCTGGGGGCTCGCCGGCGGCGGCGGCGCGGCTGGGGCGGTGGAGCTGCTGCCGCTGCTGCTGTTGCTGTGGCTGCGGCTGTTCGTCGCCGGAGACGAAGGGGGAGGAGGAGAGCTGACGGCGGCGAGGCGAGGCCGGGGCGGTGGTCGACGGAGAGGGGGCTAGGGCGGAGCACGGCGGCGGCGAGTGGTGGTGGTCGTGGGGGCTGGAGACGGTGAGGGGGGGTAGGTCGTGGCCGTGGGAGGCGGAGGAGGGGGACGTCGTGGCGGGCAGCGCGGCGGAGGCGGCGCGCGACGCGGGGCGGTTACCCGGGTCGAGCGGAGCGCGGGGAGAGAGGGGGGTCGGGCTAGCGGGTTGCGGGTCGGGTCTGGCGGATCCGACCCGACCCGCTAGGGCTGGGCTCGGGTTGGGCTGGGCTGGGCCGGGCCAACGGGCCGCGGGCCGGGCTGGGTATTATATAATAAATAATAATAATAATAATAATAATATAAAATCAATAATTAATTAATAATTAATTAATTAAATAAATAAATACTTTTTAGGCATTTAAAAAATAGGTCCGGGGCCCGATAAATTCCAGAAAAATTGCCCTAAGTCCAGTTTTTTATTTTACACCCAAAGATATTATTTTTATAATATTTTAATATTGTTTATTATTATTTAAAAATTATTGAATAATTAAAACCCTATTTTTAAATTACAGAAAATTCCCAGAAAATTCCAGAAAATTGTGAAAAATTCAGTTTTTTTTTTAAATTTTAAAAATTCAGGGGGTTTACAATCTACCCCCCTTAAGAGGATTGCGTCCTCGCAATCAAAGAATAACCGGTCAACAGAGATGACGCGGTCGCAATCATCGTTTTGAAAACACATCACAAGATACTTAGGGAAATACCGTTTCCTAAAATTGAAAGTTTACAGAAAAATCTAGTTAAAACTATACTTTTATAAAAACCAGGTTGTTTATTAACAAGTTGCAAATTACTAGGTTGGGGCTGAGGTCACGAACCAATAGGCACGAGCTACACAAGACTAAAAGCGGATAACTAAAAATCACTTACTCGCATCGGCGTCCTGCACAGTCATCGCATAAGCTTGCTCTCGTCCTTGAGGTAGATTCCTCTGTTGCTGCTGAGTTTGCTGGTAGGGTGCTGCTCGAGGCGCTGGTAGAGTTTGCTGGTTTGTCCTTGGTGCTCCTTCTCCACGTTGAGTGCAATCCCTTACTGAATGCTGACGGGATCCGCATGCCAAACACAATCCTAGTCTGCGTCGGCATTCCTTGGCGATATGGCCTGCTTTGCCACAGTAGTGACAAGTAAGGAGGACTATCGTTTGTGGTGTAGGTGCTTTCTGCTGTTGGTGCGGTCTCTTTGCAGATTCTTCTTGTGGCGTTCTGGATGTTGATGATGGGGAAGACCTCTTCAGTCTGGCCTCTCTCTTGGTGACGCGCTCCATGCGTCGAGCCGCAGCAAGAACGTCCGAGTATGATATTGGTGCGACGGACCCAATTAGTTTCTGCAGCTCAATGTTCAGTCCGTCGAAGAATTTCTCGGCCTTCTCTTCCTCAGTCGGGATCAGGGTGGGGGCGAATCGGCTCAGACGAATGAATTCTGCGTTGTACTCTTCCACCGTCATGGAGTCCTGAGTGAGGCGATTGAATTTGTCCCGCAGTTCTGATCGAGCGATGGCAGGAATGTACATCTCCTGAAAGAGTCTGGAGAACTCCTCCCAAGTGACTCGGTCTGGTCCGAGTCGCGTCTCCTCGGATAGCCACCAGTGATGGGCATTGTCCGTCAATTGCATTCGAACGGCAGTCATCCAGCGTTCTCGTGGAAGTTCAGCTGCTTCAAGTTGATGCCGTATGTTGGTGAGCCACTCGTGAACTTCTGTGGGCTCCTCTTTTCCAGAAAAAGTGCGGGGCTTCAGTTGGCGGAAGTCAGTGATTGAGCCTGTAGTTGGCCGTCGAGCTGGTAGGTTGGCCTGCCCCAGTGCAGTTACGATGCTGTCCCTTAAGAAGTTAGCTTCGCGACGCTGAGCCTCGTGTTGGACTTGTTGCTGTGCTTGCATCATCGCGTAGATCATTTGGAATATTTGCTGCCCGTCGATCGGCTGTCCTGGTGGGAACACGGGCATTGGTGGGACGAACTGCGGCGGAGGTGGAATGTCGTCGCGCCGGAATCGGGAGGTAGGTTGACCTGCCTGCTGGCTCTGTTGAGTTGTGGGGATTCCTCCGACTGGTGCCACGTCGTCGTCGTAGGTGACACCTGTAGCTTGTGGCATTCCGACGGGAGTCTCGGTGCATTCTTGTGGGTCCATTTTCCTGTATCCAAAATACCCAATAAGAGGCGCACAGGAAACAAGGCAAGATGCAAGTTCAAGTTAGTTCGAATACGATACAGATATCAAAACGATTCAAGCAAGTGGATGAGATCCTAAAAACTTATCCTATCTTATTGCAGGCCTGTTCGGTCACTAAGTTGAAACCGAACAATTTAGTCGTAGACCTGCATGGGCCACCACAAAAACCATGTCACGCCCAGTCCCAAAAATGCCGAGGGACTGGACACGTGAGCAATGGCCAGCAGCACGCACCGATGGACAACCCAATTTAATGGATCCATCCGGGCATGCTTAAGCTGTAGTCTAGTAATACTAAGTACAAGTCTCAGGTATTTCTAATCTCATCCACAGAAAGTCACAGATTAAAAGCCAGAAATTATGCAATGGAAATAAATACTGAAATCTCAAATAAGCTATCTCGGGAACAAATCCGAGAATTAGTCTGTTACATTTAAGAAAAGACAGGAATTTAAAATGCTGGAAATAGAAATACTGTATAACTGAAGCCGGTGCTCAAGAGAAGTCTTCGGCCACTATCTCGTCCCCTGTTCCTTGTTCTGCTCCAAGGAGTGCTCCAGTACCGTACACCTCGGGGTAGTTTTCTTCAGCTGTACCTGGGGACATAGTCCATTCCAGGTCCTCAGGGGACATAACAAGGTACAGAAAATACAAGCCAAAACATATGCAGTACAGCAATAAAATAAACAGCAGGGTAAATATGTAAACCAACTAGTGATATGCAAGTGAGAGTTTTAGTCATACTCAGGCTGAGACTACTACAGGATCAGTGTCTAAGAAACCATAGCAGTATTTTCTAGAAGAGCCAGAACTTGTGCCAAAGCTCTGTATCAGAGACTAGGATACCTCCAGATAACATTATTTACATTATAATCAGCCTTGATATGGTAATACTCTCCCCACCCCATGTAATCTCACGTCACAGTTCCAGAATATATCAGGTATAAGTCACGCAAGTTTGAACTAATGCAATGAGTCAGGCTAGAATCTAAGCATGTAAACTGTAATGACATGAATATGTAACCTATACGGAATCACCAGGTATATCTCAGGCAATTCCGTCACATGAATAGTGTCAGGTGTCCTGGGTTGAGCAGTTAAACAAGTTACATAAGAAACTACCAGAAAATCAAGTAAAATACTATAATCAGAAATGTCTAAGAATTGGCAGGCTTTACTTGCCCACTGATGTATAACCAAGTCCAGGAAATATGTAGCAAGCTGCAAGTTTCGGCGAGGTACACTTGCCTGTGGTTCCGGCTATGTTTGTAGTTCTGACTTCGGCGGGAATTGCAGACGGTACTCCGGTTGTTGAAACAAACATCACCATCAGATCCAGAAAATATCAATCAGCTAGAAACGCCGGTCCTTGGGTCCAATTTGGAGACAAGGGCAAAAATGACAGTTTCGGGCCAAAACGGGGTCCACCGGTGGGCCCGCTTTGCACCGAAAAACGCGTCAGGGTCAAAGGTCTCCAAATTCACCAAACTCAGTGTCAACAGGTCAGAAACGCTGATACGAACCCAACAGAACTTTCAGAATTGAATTCCGATGAGCCGATCACAAAATCGCCCGTCGAACGGGGCATGTGGGGCCCAAGACACGCGATTTCGTCAACGTTCTCAGAATCGAACCAAACTTGACCCACAGGACCAGCGTATTTCTACGAGTCCGATGGCGCAAGTTTCGTCTCGATCTGACGTGTGTACACAAAGTTAGGTCGAATTGCAGAAAAAATAGATACGGGGCGATGTCCGCGGATACGCGTTGATTCCGGTGTGCACGCACACCCGAATCAGCTTCTGCGAAATCCCACACGTCCGTATCGACGAGGCGCTCGTGTCTGTGAAGACCGCGCGCGACCAAGTCATCCCGTTTGGCGGGGCGTACTCGGTTCCGGGGTGAAACAGGGTCTGATTTTTTTTCCTATTTTTGGATCGCGGTGTGCGATCACCACTGGACGCGATGCCCCGAACGGTTTGTCCGGACACTGAGAGGGTCATACAGGCTTCGCAACGCAATTTGCGGAATCGAAAACGGAGCTACGAGCAAAAAAATACACGCACCTGAAGGGGACCCGAAAACCAGGGTCAAATCGTGTCCGACACGTGTCCGATTCGTGTCGGACACGGACTCGAGAATTAGGGTTAGGGTTAGGGCTGGACTATCTCGCCGGACACGGCGGCTTGGGCGGCCGTGCAGAGACGGAGGGGGCCGGGGGCAGCGGCGGTTCGCGGCGCGGTGGCTGGGGGCTCGCCGGCGGCGGCGGCGCGGCTGGGGCGGTGGAGCTGCTGCCGCTACTGCTGTTGCTGTGGCTGCGGCTGTTCGTCGCCGGAGACGAAGGGGGAGGAGGAGAGCTGACGGCGGCGAGGCGAGGCCGGGGCGGTGGTCGACGGAGAGGGGGCTAGGGCGGAGCACGGCGGCGGCGAGTGGTGGTGGTCGTGGGGGCTGGAGACGGTGAGGGGGGGTAGGTCGTGGCCGTGGGAGGCGGAGGAGGGGGACGTCGTGGCGGGCAGCGCGGCGGAGGGCGCGGCGGAGGCGGCGCGCGACGCGGGGCGGTTACCCGGGTCGAGCGGAGCGCGGGGAGAGAGGGGGGTCGGGCTAGCGGGTTGCGGGTCGGGTCTGGCGGATCCGACCCGACCCGCTAGGGCTGGGCTCGGGTTGGGCTGGGCTGGGCCGGGCCAACGGGCCGCGGGCCGGGCTGGGTATTATATAATAAATAATAATAATAATAATAATAATATAAAATCAATAATTAATTAATAATTAATTAATTAATTAAATAAATACTTTTTAGGCATTTAAAAAATAGGTCCGGGGCCCGATAAATTCCAGAAAAATTGCCCTAAGTCCAGTTTTTCATTTTACACCCAAAGATATTATTTTCATAATATTTTAATATTGTTTATTATCATTTAAAAATTATTGAATAATTAAAACCCTATTTTTAAATTACAGAAAATTCCCAGAAAATTCCAGAAAATTGTGAAAAATCCAGTTTTTTTTTAAAATTTTGAAAATTCAGGGGGTTTACATCGGCCGGGTCTTTCCATGTTGTTCTGTTCCCGCCACGATAAAGACGCACAGAAGAGGTATGCCCAGCGCGTGGAGGATCCGTTGAGAGTGTCCGTTGTCTCGGTGGGGAACCATCTTTTCCCCTATTGTCTTGAAAAAAAGGTCAGTGCTACGGTCTCCTATTATTTGATCCAATATTGACCGGGGACGAGCCTCGACTTCCATAGGTCCTTGGTTCGACCTCCCGTAGCAGTCCTTACTTTTTTTTAGAAAGCGGTCTCGTACTTGCTCAGTGTGCCCCCCTTTCGTCGAGTGTCTCGCCCGGTTCACTAGGCTGTTGGCCTACCAAGCACTTGCCCGCAGCTCCTGCCGCCCGCTTGGCGGGCGGAGCGCTCGTTATCCTTACTGTTCTCTCTGCTGGGGGCCCCTCCTATTGCTCTAGCCATAAGCTATAGCAGCTCCAGTTCGCACCCAGCCCGCCCTGCGAGGCCAGAGTGAGCTCAGCGGTCAGCCCCTGACGTTAGGGGGCCTTTCGCTTTTGCCAGATCTATAGAGATATTACGAGTCCTCCGTCCCAGATTTCCTCACCACGGCCATCTGGTTCACCGGTACTACCAAAAAGTCTCATGCTTTTGTTACTGTGACTTATATATAAGTCTTATCTCGGACCACGAAGACCCCGGTCGTGCTTCTGGTTTCCATTCCCATCATCATATTGAAGGAAACTCCTCGTGCTCTGCCATAAGAACTTGGAGTCCGTATCATGGTGAAGGTAAGGTAACGCTGTGATTCTTGCTTAAAAAACTGACCGAACGCGTTCGACTTATTGGCTCGTCCGACCCGGCTGCATTCATGAGTCGCTCGTTGTCGAGAAGTGCCATGCATGGTCGCCTCCCGTCCTTTCTTTCTCTCGGTCCCACCCGGGCCCCTCTGGGGTAATAAAGAAATGGATCAAAAAGGGGACTTCTGCTACGGGCTATGCCACCCATTACTGATGAAGGAAGTTGCATCTGTCCTATTGCAAGCACCTACAATGTCATAATCACATTGGTTTACCCTTTTTTGGTAGTTCAACGGACAGTCGGCCCTCCAACAAGAAAAGGTAGAAATATGGAAACTTCTCTGCCATTTGAATCGGAGAATTTATGGAGGAAATCAGGTTTTAAATTTCCAGAAACCGCACGATTATATAGCCAAAGGGAATATGCCGCGCCTAAAATCATCCCAAGCGCAGCTAATGTGGCTACTAAGCTATTTCTTTGGAAAGCTCCTACTGAGATTGGAAATTCCCCTATAAAGCTGCTAGTGCCAGGTGAACTTATATTGGCCAAAGTGGAAGAGAAGGAAATGGTAGGGAGATTCGGCATGGTGCTCACTGAACCTCCATAATATCTAACAAGTCGAGTCTTATGTCGGTCATATAGAACACCAACACATAGAAAAAGGGCTGGAGGAACCAGTCTATGACTTGACATCGGTGGAATGCTACCTCCAATTCCCTGTATGTTCGATAGAGCCAAATATTCCCCCCACTGATCGGAGTACGCCGATTAGCCCCCGAACCGTACAAGATAGTTACCACCTATCATACGACTTTCTAACTCCACTTCTTTTTCTGGTCGTTCCGCTCTGTCGGATCGATGGTAGTATCAGAGATCCGTAACCCCCGACATTTTTGACAACACGGTTCCTGCTTCCATTTTGATTTGCGCATCTTTCTCCCCAGGTCATACTATAGTATCACATCGTAGGCCCCCACCCCAACTATATCTTCTTTATCAGTGAACAGGAACATGGTGCATAGGTACTCTTCGATGCTGCGAGGACGAGACGACGTGACATACTACGATCACGTACAGAAGTTCTGCCCTTCGGCTCGGCTGGAACCTCTCAATTGCTCCCTTTATAGGGTAGGCCCAAGCTTTCCCCTCCCCCCGCCTCAGACATAAAGGGAGTAGTTCCCCACGGCTGACAAATGGAGGAGTTTAGGCCGTCAAAAGGCACCGGCCCCCACTTCCCCCCAATGGGATTTTGCTTTCCTTATCTACGCATGCACTGCGTCAGCACTAACGATAAAAGAGGTCGGCTTTACAAAATAAGAAGGGGGCGGGCCCTTCGGGTGTCCATATTTTGGCCGAGTTCCCCGTAGCGTAGGCCCCCTTATGCTATGTTACGCGACCGTAATATTTTGTTACGTTCCACCGCTGTTACGCCAGAAATCCAAGGTTCCACACGAGCTCACGTTCTGCGGCGTGGTGGCAGGACCACTAGGGGATTGGCTCCGGGTGTAGGTAGGGTCAAATCCGTAGGGGTCATGCAAATACATAGGCCCCTTCCCTTCTGCCGAGTTGTTTAGAAGGCGCTTTCCGTTCTACGGTCCCTCGGAGCGAAGGGTTAGGCAGGTAGTACGGGCCCACTACATAAGCCGCTGGCGGAGAAAGCTCGAAGAGCTTCCCTTCATTCGCTTCGCGGGAGTCGCACACAACACATAGCATACATATATATATATATATATATATATATGACTTAATAGCTGTGCCACCGTTCGGTGGCTTTTTACCTGCGACGTTATGCCCTCATGCACAAGACTTACCATGTTCTTCCCTGTCAAGAAGACATCATTAGCTTGGACAAATAATATAGTAATATGTTGGGTCATGGCACACATTGCCACCGTGGATAATAGCTACAGTAAGACGGTGATCCTTGCAGTGCGGGTAGCAAGCCCCACTACAAGGCCCCGCATTATCCATGCTAGTCTTGCTAGCGTAGCTATCCGAGTTCCGCCCATAATGAATCGGCCCCAGTGCCCCAGAAACTGTTTGCAGGAACCAAACCTTGTGCACAACTTGTCCGACCAAACGACGTATCAATACTAAGTTAATAAATGAAGCATTTCAAGCCATCAAAATGTACATATCTATTTTAGCACAGTGCAAATGGCATAGTCTACCTTCTTAAGTGATCACATTTCAATTATTTGCACTACACATTTGTACAGTTATAAATAATAAGTTCTAGCTATAACTGAAACATGAATACATATAAATGCATAACGGAGAAGCACACATACAATGTGATCGTATGAAAATTTGTATGAAAAGCGCAATGTTCCAAGTTACTTATTGTTATTATGACTCATTTATTATTATTACTCCTATGGTATCGTTGATTGGAACGTACAAACAAGTCAGATTGTTAAGAATGAAGACTTGGAAGAAGGGAGCTAATTGAAGTAAGGCCACTCACAAGTTGGTGAATCGAAAAAGAGGGAAGTGAGATCTTCAAGACTCCGCTAGCGCGTCGCCTACACGATCACCTGCACGCACAAACAGATGATCAATATTTTCTGCTTCGGTCCCCAAGGGTTCGATACGAAATGCGAAATCCAAAGAACGAAGAAATAAAATCCATCAAAACCGTTCAAGAAAATGCAAGTCACAAAACCAACAAGAAAGCAACCAAGCGGCATCGAAAACGGACAAAGAAACCAGTATAACGAAAAGGCCCCTCTCGACTCTGCCGTCGAGTCCTTCCTTGAGGCACGATCCGTTGAATGTGGGACCTGATTCCGAAGAGACCAATCTATAAAGAGGAAACGATCTTGATTCAATCTGTCCCGATCGAACGATACCAAGTATTTCTTAGTCGCGCTCCCCGAAAAGGGGAAACGAGGCACTACAGTACGCGTCCAATATCGGCTCCGCGTTTGAACAACGTAGGCAGTCCGACACCCGCGTAGTAGGCGATGTAGTCGTCGCTACTTTCCGTCATATTGACTGTCGTTTGGACGAGTCTCGATTGGACTATCAGGCTGCTGAGAAGATCATGAACCATCAATTGATCGGTTTCGGACGGTTGATATGTCTTCATCGGAGGAGGAAGAAGAACTAGTGCATGATCTAACAGGAGAACTTCTCTTTGAAGCTACCGTCTTTTTATTTCAACGTTTCCTAACTTGAGGGGGTGCCTCGGGCTCGACGATAGTGACGCATGTCGCAACACCATGCTCAATGTTGCGTTTCTTACGCATCGACACAGTGGAGCGTATTCTTATGGTTCCTTCAGCCTCAAGGCCCTTCCCGGGGTCGTGCCTATACGAAGACAAGATATATATTTGAAACACAGAAAAGTAATTGAATAATATGGACTGTAAAATTTTTTACAGTCCTATATGTATATAGGACTGCAGATTTTTCAACAGTCCATGATATACAAAGGTCTGTAAAAATTTCTACAGTCCTGCCTGTTTCAGTGCCGACCATTCAGGGAAATGCGAAGTTCCCTACCCTAAGATATGGTTCAAAACTCCATAAATACGTCGATTGCAAAATTTTGGCCATTAACGAAGAATGGGAAGAAAATTTAAGGAAATGCAATAAAAAATAGAAAATTAAAGAGGGAGAAGGAGGAAGAAGAATTGTACCTTGCTTTTGAGGAGGGTTTGGGGGCCATCGAAACAATGTTGGAATTGGAGGAGATGTAAATTACAAATTTTAGGTTTACAAGTTGAAGGAGTTTGAGGAGGAGGAAAAGAGCGAGTGGATGAAGAGGTTCCGGGTCGGAGGAGGGGGGTTGTGTGTTTGAGGGTGGACTTGGACAACCTTGAGTAGTAAATGGGCTAGTATGAGCCAAATATTCTCATTAATGGACTAGCACCAATACTGGACTAGTCATGAGCGTTCATTGTAGTGCCTTTATCACAAGCCTAAAATAAGCACCGGATGTTGAAGTTGCTAAAAACTGGATTACATTACCAAAACGCCAACCCATCTCACATCCGCCGTCCTTCACTTTTCACGCACGCAAAATCCCCCAAATCTGAAGCCAATCAAGATGAGACCACGCGAGAGGGAGCAAGATCCGGCGCCGCCGCCGGCGGAATCCACACCTCCAAAGGCGGAGGCGCCGCCCGCCCGGCTCACCGGCAGCCTCAGCAGCATGGTCGTCCGTCCTGCCGACTCCGGCGACGGAGGCGCCGGAGCAGGAGGTAATTTCGACAAGGGCGAGGTCAGAAATCGCCGCGATTCGCCCATCCGCCGCCGGATATCATCCTCGTTGGATCTCCGCCGACGCCGGGAGTCCCCACCGGCGTTCCGCCGGAGGGAACCGCCGGTCGGGTTCCACCGTCGCGGTTCCCCTCCGGATCTGTATCGGCGTGGCGGCGCAGGCGGGTCTCCTCCGGCGCTCCGGCCGCGGTCTCAGCGGTTTAGTGACAATCCAGGTCTTATCACTTTTTTCTTCCACTACATGTTAATTTTTTATTGCTATTAGATTTGGTTGCATGCTAGATGAAGTTAGCCTTTTATAAATAGTATATGTAGTAGACTAACGTTTGTCTATCGGTTAGTAGCTTTGTTATTATAAGGATGCAGACATGGATATCCGCGTGTCATGGTTGTGATATAATAATTGTATAATGTTTACTTTCAAAAGGTGATCATAGTCCTGTCACCATTGCCACTTAAGGGGGATTAGAAGTAAAAAAAACTTGTACATATTTCTCTTCTACAATATGCTCATCACTCGAAAGTAAAAGTGGGTTGAATCTTTATTCGTTCTTTTGTAGAGATTCAGAATAGTACTTGGTCTATTGTGACTGTATAATGATGACAAGTTATTGCTTGGGTAAGAGCTTCATCAGTTTGGTACAATGGTTTAGCAACCTGAAGTGGGTTGCTATGAGGAATGGTCTCTTTGGAGAGCTATTTGATTATACAGGTGGATCTTCTTTGGTGAGATGTTTGTTTTGATTTGGCGATGCTAATCACGGTATTGTAAATAGGAATCATTTGGGCCCTAATCATTGTATTTTAAAGCGGAATTGATGCTCCTATTTTCAGGGTGTTTGTATTGATTCAGATACAAATGATTCAGATACAAATGAACAAAATTGGAACTGCTGAACAAATACATCAGGTTGATGAATGTAGGAAGCACTTCAAAACATTCAATTTACTCTATCTTTTGGTTCAAGCCTTACTTTTAACATCAGAAATCGAGATATACAATGATAAAAGAAAGCTCCTTTGGTGACCCACCCTAACCAAAAATGCATATGCAACTTACATATTTTGGTTCAAGCTTACTTTTAACATCAAAATTTGAGATATACAATGGTAAAATGTTCTATAGTGTTTAGGCTGGGTAAGTTGCATATGCATTTTTGGTGAATAATTAGGGTTAGGGTTACTTTTATAAATAGTATATGTAGTAGACGAACATTTGTCTATAGGTTAGTAGCTTGTTACACGACACAATTATAAGGACAGAAGCATGGATATCCGCGTGTCCAGGTGTATTTTTTTGTGTGTCCCGCGACACGGAGACAACGCCATTCTTGAAGCATACATGCTTCCTAGGTTGGTTGTTTAGTACCTGTTTGGATTCCATGGAGTCCAATAAGTTTATAGAAGTGAAAAATCTAAGAAGTACATTTGTACTTCGCACTGATCTAAAAATCGGCCTAGGCGGCTGCCTAGGCAGCGTCTGGTGCCCACCCGATGTCTGCCTAGGCGTCCACCTAGGCCCTCCAACCCCCGACTATGCATGTTTTTAGGTTTTATGGGCATTTTCTGCAATTTTCAGTTAGCTTTTTGGGGGGTTTATTTTATTTGAACCGCGTCCGCCTAGACGGGCTAGGCGTTAGGCGCTCAGTGCCCGTCCGACTAGCGCCTAGCGCCTTATACAACCTTGGCACTTCGTGTGACTGAATTCAGTGATTTGTAGTGCGTGCGTGCAGACAAAGAGTGAGATCACTGACTCATCCATGGCTCGAGTTCCGGTTGGTTGTTCACTAATCGACTAACTGGACCTTGACTGACCAAGTGGATTGGCTTATTTTGGTCTCCTAGGAATTGCAAATCCAAGCATTCTGTGTGTTTGGTTGAGAGGTGAAATTGATGGCATAGAAGAGGCCCTCTGTGTACGGCAAAAAATTGTTTTGAGAAGTGATTGTCATGGATAAGTGGGAATTTGGTTGGGAAGTGTCAGCATATTAAATCATTAAACTATACTTATGCCATTTTCCGTCCAAAGGGAGACACACACTCTCGTGTTAGATATATGATAGTCTGCAGAAGAGCTTATCTTTCTTCTTGTCACATAAGTAGGTCCCTGTCATTCAGCTAGATAATTGGATGACCTGTTAGCACATCTCCACAAATGACGTCAGCAAAATATATTTACTCTTTCAAATTGTCTTTTTTTGTATATTTATTTATTTGTATTGCAAACATACATTATATTTACTTAAGAGAAGGACGATGGTGTTGGTTGGCTATATCGATTACCTTGTGTTCTTCTGCATTGTCATTTTTTTTGGATATCATATGTTGTATATGGGAAGTGGTGAGTGGATCATTTAACTACATGCTTTATTTTATACACTTGTTTTCAACAATGAGTTCTCTTCTCTCTAACTTTTCTTAAGGATTTTCATCCTTAGAAATATAGCTGATATCTATGACATGCTGATTGAGATCGTCGTGGAGACTGTATACAAAGTTCCGCTAGTTCAATGGGGTTCATTATTGGACACAATACAGGGGAGGGTGGATGAACTAAATGAGGATGAAATGTGAACTCATTATGTTATTTCTGAACTATTCATGCACAGATTTATTGTAGAAGATCTTAACACTTCTGAGAAAGATGATGGGGCTTGCAAACTAAAAACTCCGAGTAGTTACAATAGTTCATGAAGAAGGTGCATTCAAAATTCCAGAAGAATAACATTCTACGCTTGACTGGTAACTCTGATTTAGAAGACTTATAGTAGGTGACGAGAATTTGGAAATGGTCAAAGATGAATCAGCGAATCTCTAACATGAGATTAAAAGAGACAGGACTGATCTTGTCTAGTTTAAGGTAAAATTATTGGTTACTATATAGGCTGAATAGATCAGCTTTCAAATTATTAATATCCAGTTCTCTATTGAAGCCACAGAAAAAGAGATCAGAGATAACCTTTGTATACATAAAGATGCTATTTGGTCGACTAGAGTACTCAACTAAATGTGATTAGAGTACTCCTCCCCCGAGTGTGTGCAGAAGCTTCTCATAAACCTGGTACTGCTAGTAGACTAGCCTCCAGACCGCACTAATTTTGTCTGAACTAATCCTAGATGTAGTATCTCTAGAAAACTGGATTTGGTGAATGAAGAAGCAAATCGACATTTGAACTTGCCTCCTTATAATGTTGAACAAAATACAGCAGATGTCACTTTCACTGTCTTTTGGTTTTAGTTCTTTTGAATTATGAATTACGAAGGTCTTTCCTCGTCTTTTTGTTGCACTAATATGAATTATGAAGGTCTTTCCTGCAAATATTTCTTCTTCTTTTGGATTTTGTCAATCAAATTTTGGTCTAAGCTTTCGATATCTTTGTTACCATGTGCAAACGGGCCTTTTTATTTTTTTAGCCCCATACTTCTTGACAGAAGGTTTCATTTGGTAACATAATAAGGTGGTGTAGACACATGCTCTTCTTCAGCTTTTGCGTCCCCATGCATTATTTCCTTTTGAGTGCTGTTTCAATTGTTTTAGTAAAATTCTGCAATTTTCATATCGGCCTGGGTGTTAAATTGTTTTTATTTTAATTTAATTGAATCAAACATGTTGAATAATCTTTCCTTGACCATCCACCCCCTCTCCCACATCACCCGTGGACAGCATTTATAATTTGGAATGTTTTCATCTGATGAATGCCAACCTTGTTGTATTTGCTGTGTGCGGACATTTTAGTATGCACTTGGTTTTCTTTTGTTTAATTTATTCCCTGTGTTGCATGTTCAGTGTAATGGTCAAACGTGGATCTCTACAGTATGCCATATTGAAAATGATTTTGCTGTTGTGTTACAGTTTCCAAGTTGCCTGGTCTGGGTGGAAGATCACTGTAATGGAGGCAGGATCTATGATGGCTTGATATCGCACTTATTTACAGAATTTTTCTTGATCAAAATTGGTAGGATTAGCAATTGACCTGTCAGTTGGAAAAAGGCTAGTTGTGAATAATTTTGGTTGAAACCCTTAGCTTTATGGTACGAGCATCAATATAGAGTTATGTTGCAGCAGTGGAATCCAATTTTGGATAGTAGGAGCATCACATTGTTTAGCATGGATGCTTTCCGGAACTAGGTTTTTGATGGTAACTTGGAAGGTTGCCATGCACCCTGCAGCATTATAACTTGGTGAGGATTATGGTTTGCGGAAGAGTAAGGCTTTGAGTAGTTCAATTCTTTTGTTTTGGTATATGTGGCATGCCTGGACTTGGACAAGTTATTGGCAAATTTATTGGTCTGGAACTCATCATTATTTAACCTCTTCCAGTAGTCCAATTGGATATTTGAAGCTAGCCATCCATTTTCTTGAGCAAATTACTTTCAGTGGTTAAAAGTTTCAAAAATGTTGGTGCTTATTCGTTCTATTTAAATTGGAGATTTGAAGCTAGCCATCTATTTTCTTTCAGCAAATTACTTTCAGTGGTTAAAAGTTTCAAAAATGTTGGTGCTTATGCTTTCTGTTTAAATCAACATTTACTACCACCTGACACAGAAGTCCCTTGTGGGGTTAGAAGTCTCTGCATGAGAGAGCATTATGGTACGGACATCACTATATGGTTCTGCTGGAGCTGTGGAACTGGATTTTTTGATAGTAGGGCCATCACATTGTTTGCTTTCCAGAAATAAGTTGTTGATGGTAGTTTGGAAGGGCTCAAAGTATTTTATAATTGAGTGATTAGCATCCTCGGACATTCTGTTATCAAGATATCGTGATAAAGGTGCAGGTTTTTCTGCGGGGTAAAGAAGCAGAGTGACTTGGATGTTGTTTCGTCTGGTGTTCACTATTGATGGGAAAGGTACAACAAAGAACAGAAGGTTTGCAGGTTACAACAAATATTGGTTTGGCAAGAAGGCATGGAAGGCTGTTGGGGTTGGATGTGTGTTCAACAGTTACAATTCACCTTGGGGGGGGGGGGGGGGGGGGGGGGGGCAGCAATGTTCCTGATTTTTGTGCAGTATGTTGAACCATTAAGTGGTTGGCTCAGCAAAAAATTATCTCACTGGAAAACCTCATCTAATAGGGAAAATGGATATCAAACTAGGATGATGAATATGATAGGCAAAATGAATAGGATTTCTTTGAAGTGATTCATTCTGTGGGGAGTTTTTTGGTTTACTTGTATTTCAAATATGTTAAGCAAGTCACATTTGTGATGGTGCCCTTGACGAGTCATTAAGGATATTAAAGGGTGCTGTTCCATTATGTGCTAATAATTTAGACCTGTTAAATTTTGGGTCTTCACACCCTTGGTTTTATGCACTTGGCGTCTTGGTGCTTTCCTGAGTCTTCATTCTATGTTTTGCAAAGGACTGACATTTGCATGTGCTTCAGAATCATGCCATATATGCTTAAGTGCAACTAAATTTGGATGCATATATTATTGAAGTTTTTTTTGTTTCATACCGTGGGTGTTGAACCTTTGGCTCTATAGACCAATATCCCTTGAAGATCTGTGGTATTCTGGGTTAAGCTGTTGAAGAATATTTCTTCTGTTGTGGAAATTGGATGGAGGCACTCTTGACATTTGTTTGGGTCGATGTCTTTACTTGGAATTCTGTTTTAGTGACCCATGGAGAAGTGATTTCTTTATGAGTTCAACTGTTAAATTGCGTCGAGGATGATGTAACCTGGTGCTGAGCTCCCCTGAAGCATTTACTCGATCTGTTTAACTATACCCAGAATCAAATGGAGCGTTGATGTTCTAAAGCCGAATTTGCTAACGTGGAGTATGGTAATTTCACACCATATTCCACGGGTGGTTTCAGCTTGTTTCTGTACATAAATATTTTGGACACCTATAATACAGGGTTTTACAATATGAAAGCGTTGAAATCACTGCGCATTCTTTATTTGAACGGTAAAGAGGTTATTCTGCAGGTATTGTCTTTGCAAAATGTACACCTGTTGGAATGCATTGGATCAACAGTTTCGAACTGCGAAATCTATTTATGATATTGTTACTCATTTAGTGCTGATTTGCATTGTTTACAGGATATATGCCCCATGCAACTTCTATTTCGCCCCCTCCACGTGGTCCAAGGTTGGATGATAACTATGATCCTGAATTTGATCACCCAGCTGGGCCACGCTTTGGTCGTGGGTTTCGAGGTGGGAGGGGTGGAGGAAGATTTCGAGATGTTTCCCCACATAATGGCTTTGGGAGGGGTGGTAGGTCCACTGGTAGAGGACACATGTTGGAACGACGTGTATCACCCTCTGGAGGAGAATACGTTCACCGAAATGATCCAAATTTATCTCCCAGAGAAGGTGACTGGATTTGTGGCAACCCTCGGTGAGTTCCGTCTGGCTTTGGCACCTTGATCAACATATGTATGTATGTATATATATGCAGACTAGTTGAAAATAACTCATATATTAGGGTGTAGGAGTCCACCATATACATGCAATATTTTCTTGTCCTGCCAGATAATGAGCTTTTAATCATCTATTGAGTTTTCCAAATACATGCAGTCAATCTTTTGCCATTTGGTCACCGTGAAGAAAGGTGTTTATATTGTGTCATTTGTATTGTATTTTCATCCTTGTTTCATCTTCTTTCATCACATTTCTCTCTTCTTTCAGGTGTGGGAATCTAAATTTTGCACGACGAACTTATTGCAACAACTGTAATAAGCCTCGATTCGCCCCTGGTCATGCTGGACTTGACCGCAGTCCAAGGACGGGCTATTTTACCTCCCCACCGCATGGCTCTCCGCCAAGCTTTGTGGATCCACCCTTGGGTCGTGGCATAAGAAGAGAAATTAGCAGCTATAGATCCCCTCCTCGTGTCTGGGGTACTGAAGTTTCTCGGGATTTGGGGACTGGTTCACCACCACCAAGGCGTGTAGGTGGAAGGTTCCAGGATCCTGTGCGAAGGGATGATAGGCCGGACTATGAAGATGATTACAGGGGAAGAGACAAATTTGACTGGCCTGCGAGAGATGATTGGAATAGAAGGGGTGAGCTCATGCCAGCTAGACGAGGATATGATCAACGTTCTCCATCGCCTCGTGATCGTTGGGTGCGTGGGTCAAGAGATAGGAGTCGATCGCCTTTGGGAGCTAGACCACCAAAGGGTTTGTATATGGGCCGAGGGCGAGGAGATAGGCGCTTTGATGACTCATATATGGACAGGGGGCGGGTCGATGAGCCAGATCTTGGTCGCAGGGGATTTCATCGGGAAGTTGACTCTTTTGCTGGTCGAGGCAGAGGTGATCGGCGAGGCATGGCACGTGGGAGGAGCAATGGTGATAGGTATTAGCCCTACATAAGATATGTAAACATTGCTAGTACTGATTGTTGTCAAGTGCCTTTTTACTTTTATGAAATTGTAGACGGGCTTCTCATTTCTTCTTCTTCTGTATTTGGGTGAGATTGACCTTTCTCTTTCTGAATTGGGTTTCTATTTATGGACTTCTTGGTGCACCAACCTCAAACATAATAATGCAGTAAGCACTTTTTAAGTGACATGCTTATTCCAAGTTGTGTTATTTGTTCTGTTAAAGTGTGTTTTGTTTCTATTGAAGTGGGATTTGTTTATCAAGAGAATAATAGTAGTGCTGATACTATTATGCTACCATTTTGCGTCTGCGCTTATTGTTACAGCTTCATTAACCAAATGTGCCATAGGTGCTAAATTCGTTGTCAGCAGAATAAAGCATCGTGCTTCTTTGTGCTGATACTATTATTCTGTAGATAGTTTGTGATATTTGAGTTTCTTATAGTTTGTGATATTTGAGTTTCTTTATAGTGTCCTCTGTTATATGTATAAAGGTGTAAGAAGTTATTTTTGGGATATCTTTGGATCGCCCAGTAAAGTAATTCTTGGCCGTCACAGAATTTTAACATCATCAATAACTAGTGATAGGCTTTTAGTAAAAATCATGCAAATCTCACTATGGATGTCTCAATGCTGCAAATTACATGCGGAAAACTATTGCATCAAAATTTTTAAGGAATATTTTAGCAAATGTCATTAGTATATACTTCTACTATTTTAAAAAAAAAATAGAAAATACTTCCATTTTTTGTAAATAAACCAAAATTTTGTTTAAAATAATCATGGTATATCTTAAATTTTTAATTGTTCAATATAAAGAAATGAGAGTATTTGCTAGTTTTTTAAAAAAAAAGTGGAGGTACATATTAGTTTCTATATTTTGAATGAAATATTTGTTAAAATATCCCAAATTTTAATTTGTCTCAGGCAATGAGCTTTCGTACTGATGCTATTAAAATACCATACCCTCACTAAGTCTGGATTATTTCTAATTTTCCTTTTCCAATTTGTTTTTGTACTAGTTCTTTCAGATGATTGCTTCTTTTTCGTGTTACAAATGACGTGTTCTTTGACGGCCACGAGGTCCGAGACAAAATATTGTATATGTCGGTCTTAGTGTATCCTTCTTTTTCTCAATCGTTAGATTGCATGAGAATATTTGCATGCACACATCCATCCCCATGGCAATTTAAACGGTTGGTATGAGAAATGTGCACTAAGGCCGGCACATACAATAATTTCTCGTCCGAGACATCAAGGCACCCTGGGACGTTTGTCAATGGTATAGCTAGACCTACTAGATCAGGACGCTTTCTAAACATGTATAACCTATGAGATCGTACAGACCTCCGAAAATCGAAAGATCATAAATTTTTTAACCTCCGTATATATTATTAATGTAAAATTATCTCCATATTTTTTAGAAAGTGCAATAACAAAACCTTTAGGGTCTGTTTGACAATTCTGGGAGTAACGGTTATGAGGTATTTCTAGAGTATCGGCTATAAACGGTTATGAGAGGCCGTTTTTGAGTGATTTTAAGTAGTGACTTTTAAACCAATCCAATTCATGCTTGATAACGAACGGTTCTGAATTTTTTTTTTACAAGAATAAATAAAATAAAGTAATAAAATCGTTCAAAATCTATCGGGTTTGGGTGTTTATAAAGCCACCTAAAATTACATTACACCGATTTTGGGAGGTTTTTGAGTCGACCAAAATCAGTGCCTCATAAAAATTATTAAAAGAATTTTCATAAACAATCGGTTCAAAAATATTCCAAGACCGATGAAAACAATGTCAAAAAAATGTTATTTTTAGAATTAAAAAAAAAAGACAATTTTTCTGTATTTGTACATGATCAGAAACGCTCTCCTAGACAGGCAAGTGCAACAGAGGTCACCCACTCTTTCAATAACACTGGCCCCTGGGGCCAGGTCCGCACCGGTCTCCCCCTCCAATGGGGGGGCACCACGTCGCACGGGGCCATGGCCCCGGTAGCCACTAAGCAAAGCTCTCTTTCTCTTCATGCAGTCCATGTAATCCCTGCTACTGTCCGCCTACAAAACCGGGACACCAATTCGTCGGGAATAGCAGCACAAAACCTAAGGTGGTTGTGGGAGGATTCATAGTATTACAAAAAGTGATCTTAATTGCAGTAGGATACTGCTCCTCTACGAGAGACATTTTGATGACTGCATCATTTTGGAAGCCTTGAGTTGCCTGTGGGGTTTCAAGCACACAGCCAGTTTTGTCTCAATTTTGTCGCTCATAATTTTAACTTTTATTTATGTATATGATTTTAGTTGCTCCTTCGCCATCATAATTAGCAATGAATAAAGCCTTTTGAGTTTTCGATGGCTAATCTTTCTCATTCTGAGAAAAAGAGATCGAAGTTCAGACTAATTACATATGCAATAGAACTTCAGACTAAAGCAATCAATAGATACAGACTTTCATTTATAGATAGATAGATATACTATCGCCCCACTGGACCAGTACAAGAAGAACCAGAAAATACTGAAGCACTCACCCTTATTTAGTTTTCTTACTTTCTAGCCTTATTTAGTTTACTTATATTTCTGTCATGTACTTCCCTCAGATTCTCTGTGGCTAGAAACTTTTGAACCTCGAAGCACCGGTGAAGAAACGAATCACAGAAGTGCCCTTGAAGCCTTTGATGGAGCCAAATTAGTCATGCTCTGTAGAATGGTCATAAAATGTCATTTTGTTGCAGAATAATATGTTGTTGACTGCTGCAACAGTGCAACTAGTTGGGACAAGCAGTACATAACAGACACCTAAAATCATGTTATGAGCAAGGCTCGCAGTATCGATATCGGACATTTCCTATGAGTATCGACAGTTTTGGATAGAAGTACCAGATTTTTTGGTATCAAAAAAAAAAAATTATTAATACATTATTAAAATTTTAGAAAAAAAAATATTTTCTATATTTAAGCATAATTTTAAATATTTTCTATATTGTTTCTTAATAATTTTGGAATTAAATGAAATAGTACTCATCCTTGCCGATTGAATTTTGGAAATGAAATAGTACCCATCCTTTCCGATTGGTTTACCTGTGATAGATATGTTTTATTCTTTTACATACTTTTATACCCTTGTCGATTGGTCTTTTTCATTCAATTTTCTTTACCAAATTGACTGAAAAAGAGACTCGATAATGACGATATCGGTCAATATCAGTATCGGATCGGGACATGCATAACCGTATCGGATCGGTATCGGTCGATACTACAAACTATGGTTATGAGCACGCTTTAGGAAACTCCAAAAACATAACATCGAAGAATGATAATTAACGAAGTCAACTATAATCTTAATACTTCAATACAAAATCACGTTATATTTTATGTTTTAGATTGTGCAAAAGAAATGCCTCATCATTCTAATTGTACTCTGAAGCAGTTTATTAAGCAGGCTATGCTTACTGCAAATATCTATAAGCAAATTTGCATAAACTCAACTTTGTACCCAACTCCACAAGTTCTGTTTTAGAAGATTCCTGGGTCAGACACTTGCAAGAACCTGGGTATCGAGTGTTCTGGTGATGCTGATAGCGAGGGGAGGCAAGATTACTGGTTTCGTTCATTGGGTTTACCCAACTATATCATATCCAGTTGGGCTAGAGTCATGTCAGACCAACAATTAGGCATAATCCCCAAGATCTAAGTGCTAAAGGTTCCAGTATATTCCAGATAAGAGCCAGGTTCAGGTCTTGCTCCCCAATACCAACCACTAACCAAACTTCAATAGGGTTTACAAGGCTTAGGTGCGACTATTAGAGGTAAAACGAAATCCAGCCCTACACACATGATACTTAATAGAGTCTAAAGATCCATCTGTATGATACCAATACAGGAAAATGGATCTATATGTAGGCTCAATCTATTATCCAACAATGTATCCAATATTGCCAATGACACATCTAAGAATCCGATAAGAAAATAGATCTTTAGGATCCATTTATGACCCAAAAGAAACGGATCATATGTAAGCACCCATATTACCTTTCCTAGAAGCACCTAAAACTGGTAAGACCTTTCTCATTAGACAATTTTTACCAGGAAGAAGACATTGGGAAAAATGATGGTCATGGGTCAAACAGTTGGAATCACTACAAACCCTAAAACACAGAATGTAAAAGGACCAATTTTAGCCCATTTGCACCCCACAAGACCTTTTCTATAAATTTTAATTTCCTAGAGTGATTACCATTCTCCATCCCTCAGTCCGCTACATAAAACTCAGCCATCAACAACCTTGAACCTCGCTAAATTTGATAATACAATTCTATGGTTTTAAATATGAACAAGCACATATTTCCCATTTGACTCCATCGTCATCCTTGAAGCTTCGGATTCTTTCTCCAAGTGCCCTAAACCACTTCATGTATCATTACATTGCCCTTCAAGCAAATGATTTAAGATTGTCTAATTTTGCTTGCAACAAGTGACACCAATAAAGATAGAGATATTTTAGCAAATGCCCCCATTCAAAATATATAAACTAGTCTATACCTCCACTATTTTAAAAAACTAGGAAATACCCTCATTCTTTGTAAATCAGCAATTTTTTTACTTAAAATAGTGGGGCTATATCAAGCACATCTTTCCGGAGCCTTCAACAAGAAGGTGAGGGAGAGGGCATTCCAGGTCAGTGACCTCGTCTTAACAGTCCGAAGACCGATGGTCATGACCCATAGGGCAGCAGAAAAGTTCCAAGCCAAGTGGGAGGGCCCCTTCGTGGTGGAATCGGTGTATTCCAACGGCGCATACAGGCTGGCGAAGCCTAATAGGGATTTGCTAATGATGCCGACCAACGACAAGTTCCTCAAAAAGTACTATGTCTAAGCTAGACATGTATTGTCCATCCCCAGCAAGAAAGCCTAAAAATGTACAGTGTTTTACATTTCCTTTCCCCCCAACAAGTGCGGGCATGCAATATGATTTGTGCTTCCCATACAATACGTTGTCAAATCTATCATCGGTATTCGGGAGTCCCGAATACCCAACAGATAATGGATCTACACAAATTCTCTAAAACAATAGTTCACGTTCATACTACCTCTGAACTATAAGCTGCCCATTCTCCTAGTAGAGTGAATCTGTGAGCAACAGGAAAACAGTCACGTCCACATTACCTCTGTCTTGTTTCCTCTATCTCTACAAAGTACCTTACCACGTCCTGTCACGTCCCAGTCCCAAAAATACGTAGGACTAGGACACGTAAGCATGCCAGCCGCATGAATATGACAACTCCAATATATGAAAACCAAATCCACACGTACGCTGAAATATGAATATCAAATCCACAAGTGGTATAAAACATATGTCACAAGTCACAGGGTATACTCTAGATCTCATCCACAGAAAATCAATATAAACAAATAACCATCATCTATATAACTAGATCTCAATATAAGTAGCTAAGGATGATAGTTGGATGGAAACAAATCCACTACCAACTCGAATGGAAAAATATATACAATATAAGTACAATACCACAACACAATATAAGAATACCAGCTATCAATCACAGCTCGAAGAGAAGACATCATCGGATCACAAGTAATCATCCAAATCTGCGATCCTGCAAATACTCAAGAACAGATACACCTGGCAGAGGACCAGGTCCTCAGAGGGACGTAACAAGATACAGAAAATACGAGCCAATTTGAGTACAGTAAACATGCATAATATTTGAAAATAAATAAGTACGCTGTACAAGACAATCTATATGAATGCAAATGAGGACAACTTTTCGACGTATGGGCAAGGGTAGGCTACTCGATCTAAGCCTCACAACTCACACACACGTCAATGGACATCAGAAATCGACATACCTCTGGGGTAGCGACCAGCGCGACTCTACAGAAATCGACATACCTCTGGGGTAGCGACCAGCGCGACACACGCCCGTAGTGCGAACTATATACTACGGTTTACCAGAGTGGTTAAAAGCCCATACGCCTAATGATTGTCCTCTCATGATACTAGGTGTCAAGTGTGTGTCAACATATCTAATATATATAGTAATGACTGAACTAACTACACATGCAATGACTATAACTGAACGAAACTACACAGGCAATGACTAAACAGAAATATAAATAGCATGCAAAGTACTGTAAACAATTTGGCAAGGTATCTTGCCTGGTAAGGAAGCTGCGATGTACCAATAACCTGCTCCAGAAGTCGCGCAGAACAAATCCAATATCCTATGTATTACAAATTTATCACGTCAAAAGATAATTTATTTTAATTTATTTAATTCTGGAATAATTACTCTAAAATCCTATTTTAATCTTATTATTCTAATTTTTATGTTAATTCCTAAATTTTGTCCAAAGAAACTGAATTTTATCAACTCGAGACTCATGGCACGCAAATCGAGGCGATCTGTTGACCGAAAAGTCAACCGACACAAACTTAACTTTCATGCATGATTTCCTGTAGATTTCAGCGTCAAAAACATGCTGGAATTTATGGCTCGTCCGAATTCAAATTTGTTTGGAAATTATGGTACATACAAATTTTGTATTGTGCACCGATGGTTAAATTCTAACCTAGAAGTTCTACAGAATTAACATTATATAAATACTTCGAATTAAATTCTGGGAAAAATATATGTCAATTATCTAGACATTAGGTTTTCGAAACTTTAAACGGTTCATGATTCTGATTCCTGGTTCTCCCGGAATCGCGAAAACATTAAAACACGTCTATTTTCGGACATGCTGTGCTCTACGAATTTTCCAGAATTTAATACTCATAATTTCGAAAAACAATTTATATAATCAGAAAGCTAACCTCAATATCGTTCTAACAAAAAAAACTAGGCCTCGTTTGGAGTCCGGAGCTATGCGCAATGACTTCTGGAAGATGAAGGAACCCTAGATGACAATTCTCCAAAAATCGGCTGAAGAAAAATCCTAGAAATTAATATCTAAACTATTATATATATAGAGGAGAGAGAGAGCAGCCGCGGCTCAGATAGCGCCACGTGGCAGCCATCCGACGCTGCCCGCTCAGATCTAACGGTCTGGGTTCGCTGCGGCTCGGCTCAGCTGAGTCCGAGTCGAACTCTGACTCGACTCGACTCGAGGTCGGCTCGGCTCGCACCCAC
Organism: Iris macrosiphon; assembly: GCA_036927795.1. Lineage (NCBI taxonomy): Eukaryota > Viridiplantae > Streptophyta > Magnoliopsida > Asparagales > Iridaceae > Iris > Iris macrosiphon. The sequence goes on along the minus strand of JAYESA010000383.1, from coordinate 15,875 downwards.
TCAGCAGTCACTGACAGGCGGGCCCGGCACTGTTCACTGCTGGAGGCTGACAGGTGGGCCCCCTGTTTGCTGACTGGGCAGAATTAATTACTTTTTGGGTTTTCTTTTTCAGAAATTAGTTTTTAATTCAGTTTTTCATAATTAACTCAAAATAAATGCTAAAAATAATCAGAAAATTCCCAAAAAATTCTAGAAAATATATTTTATTATTTAGAACCTAAAATAAAAGTTTGGGATATTTTTAATTAAGTTTGAACATAAAATAAATTCTTCAAAGTCCTAGAAAATTAGTGTTTCTAGTTTTTAATTAACTAAAAATTATGGAAAAATCCCAATAATCTAAAATAGCCTAAAAATAATTCTAAATAAATATTTATATAAGTAAATATACTAAAACAAATTATTTTCTAATTAACTAAGAGAATGCTCTAAATAACTTCAACATCTATAATAAATATAATAATATAAAATATACACAAAATACCTATTTTGGGTGAGGGAGTTTACAATCTACCCAACTTAAAACAATTTCGTCCTCGAAATTAAAATAAGGCATAATTTGTTAAATCCTTCACATTCGTACATAAGGTACGTCAATCGCAATCTCTTCCAAAAATTTAAATAACAAAATCTATTCAAATCTATCGCGATCACTTCAAAATTAAGATAACCACTGTTTAAATCAAAATTCAACCTGTCGTAATCTCTCCTCGATTTTTAAATAATCAACATCCAAATCTAACTCAAGTCTATATGACATCCCACATCAAAATTTATATCACAATTTCCAACTATCATAATCTCCTCTAGACTTTGAACAATAAACAATTCTAATCAAATCTTATTCCTATTCTCAACCTAAGATTTTTGTACTCTTCAAATATTTAAACTCAATTTACATCCTCAATATTTCAAATAGGTGACCCAACAATCAAAATTGAACTTTTTAATTCAAATCATCAAATTGTAAAATTTAAATCTAATTCACCAATTGTTCAAGTCTAAAATTCTATATTTATCCTCAAAATTTAAATCGATGATTCATCCTTCAATATTCAAAATTTAAATCATGTGCTCAAAGTATAAATATTTGGTCCGCAATATCAAGATTTTAAAATTCGTTAAATCCTCATTATCTTAATCCTTCTTTTAAAATTCTCCACATTTAAAAGGACTTAATCTCTCAATCTAATCCTACTTGATCACAATCTAAAAGAATTCTCCTCAAGTTTAATAATGCAATTTCTACCCAACTTAGAATTTACCCATCTATCACATAAGGCTCTTACATTTAAGAAAAATATTCCTCAATTTATTTTCTCATGTCATTCAATCCTCAAAACTTTAACACCAATTATATCATATGTGATATGCCCTTAATCAATTATGAAAGATAGTCACCAAATAATGTGATTGGCCTATGGGGTATATCTTGTACTATCCGTGTATCACTTATTTCCAAGCACGAGATTTCATCTTTCCGAAACAAGGGAAGATGGAAAGCAATGGAAAAGAGTTCAAGGAGGGGTAATAGAATGGAAGTATGGGAATCAAAGCGTTTAAAGAATTCAAATGGGAATTGTCAAGACAGTTGTGGATTGAAATCTTAATTTGGTAATTTTCTATTCGCATGCTCACATTGGTGCAGTTATGTACTTGATATGATATGCTTTGTCGTATCTAGAGGGTAAGTATATTTGTCTACTGGTCAACTATACATCTCAATCCACGTAAAATACTATTGCGAAGGGCGAATTAAGCGCATTATGGCTAGCTAGACCATAATACACTGATTCTGATTAGACAATTTGTATTAGTGTGGTTGATCAGGCCCCAATAACACATATGTCATGAACAAGCTCGATATAAGATTAAGCTTGCAAAAACTAGGCTATAATAGCAGCATAATTCAAGGTAGCACAGAAAATATAACACTGGATTATGATGTGAGAAGTTACAAAATAATTCAAGTTCGCAAAAGCAAAAACAACATAAGCAATAATAATAAAAGACTCTACAATCTCTACAGTTATCATACAACCTCCTTATCTAAGTCGCTAGTCGACCAAATAGGGCAAGGACCTCTAAATTCTATGGTCTGAATAAACACTGTCGTCTTTTGCTAGCATGCGATAAATATCATTCGGTTACACTTCAATTAATAGGTCAAAAGACTATGTGATACTAGGTGTCAAACATTATGGTAAAACTTCTAACTCTAGTAGCGTCTATACTACCCTCACGTCCTCATAATACATCAAGGGGTAATAGTAAACCAATCTATAGATAAGGAATTCTAGGGTTCACTAGATATTCTAAACTTAGTGGTGTGTCTATATTCTCGTTGTATTCTTAATAGGTGTGCTACCATAATTATCATCATAATAATAGGGGTTCCTATATTCTAGCAGAAGGCTATTCTCAAAGAACTATTAGGGAAGTACATGAATCAAGCAGGATGCAATTATTCGAATAGAATAGAGAGGAGGAAGATGAATCATAGTCAATTGTGGATGAGATCCTATACTCTAGTCCTAGGTGCAGGCTTGTTCGGTACAGTAACGTAACCGAGACAATATGCTCTCGATCTGCATGGGCCACCACACGTCCACATTACCTCTGAGTAAGATATTTCCAGAACTTTACCTATCTATTGATTATTCATCGTTACGTTCATAATATCTCTAACGATGTACGTCGTTTCAACTTATCATCCGTACCGAGTTCTAAGTAGGCCAAGGGTAATGAGTCCACTAAAATTGTCCAGTGGGATGTCCTTAACAGCTACGATATTGTACTATGTCCACATTAACTCCAGTATAAATATCCTAGCTCACATCCACAATACATAGCAAAAGAGTTCTGGAAAAGAAAAAGAATTTTCATTGATATTCAAGCTCATGAGTACATTTGATGAAAATCTATTATATTCAAGGTTTTCATTGATATTCAAGATCGTGAGTACATATGATGGAAAGACTCTACAATCAGAACTTTCTCCATCTGGGGACCCCTCTGTGCTGTTTCTGGTACCGACGCAAAAGAAGCCGACAGCTCAGTGCGTTCTGGGTCACCCCTCTAGCAAGCCCCTTAGTGCAAACCTCAATATATGGAAAATAATTCATATTGAGGGATAACAAGGGAGTTTGCAACACAGAACTGGGCCTGCATAAATGCGCACGGGCTCACTTATGCACATGTAGATGTGCCGCGGGTAGAAGTCTCGGTTGGGATTTCAATCCCAACTTTGTAATCGATACGACGACCATGTGCGGAGAATAGCTACAGCGAGCTAGGTTGGAAAACGACAGACAGTCTCCCGAGTAATATGTTTGTTCACACGAACATCAGAACTTATGATATCCTTCTATGCTCCATCGGGACCCGAGCAAACCAAGGCAAAACCCGCATGACAAAAAAGATGCACCAAGTCAGAATGCTTACAAGTTCATATAGCAAAACAGATATGCACAGTATGCGCGTACCTCCAAAGTAGTTCCCTGAAGGCCAGAAACGAGTCATTCATGCGCATGAACAACTTTGGATCCATGCGTGATCCATGCGCGTAATCAACCAAAACGCATGTTCTAAATGCAGCGCCTCAGAAAGACAGCCGCATCCATGCGGGGAGTGGTCGCGCAGGGCCTTCCAACGCATGCTCTTGATGAACGTCCTGAGACAGATGCATCCAAGCGCATGGCAAAAGGTTCTTGCCATCCGCACATCTTCATGTCGGAGTCTTTTGACAAACGACCATGTGCGTCGACGGTAGGGTCGTCATCTGCGCATGTTCCAGATGGTCACCCATCCATGCGACAAATTGTGCATATGTGTCCAAGTATAGACATGAGAAGCATCGCCCTCTTCCCCAGTGTTGGGAAAGGAAGACTAAGGTACTTCCCCCCTACCTTCGGTCGGGTCAAGCATCATGAGATGGTGGATCATCAACGGCAGCGGGTCTAGAAAGTACTCAACATGACGGCCCCTGTCGAGTTTCAGTTGAGGAATGAACAGAGGCATGGTAAGAGGAAGAAAACCATACGGTTTCTCACCCCCAGAGCCCCTATTTATAGGTTCAAGATGGGACTCAGGATAGGCGGAGTCAACCGTCCGATGGTTATGTTCTCGATAAATTCGGCGCCAAAACCGAACAATGAACCTAGCATTTATGAGGATGAACATATGCCTCGAGAGTCATAACTGATAGCGATTAACAGGGACGCCTCGAATCCCGCAACATGCGTGATTCTGCCCATTCCGAGATCAAGATTGACCTCATCAATACAGATATGACAGTCTGAAAAAGCACTGCGGCATCCAATTCATGCGGTAGTAAGAACGATGCGGCATCAAGTCCATGCGGCCTAAAGCTGATGCGCCAAGATCACTCATGCGGCTTTTTGTCTATGCTTCTGTGTTCAAAGTATTTCAAACTTAGCTAAGTTTGAAAACTTTGAAGGGATCTTGTAAAATCATAAAAAATTATGAACCATGCGCAAAAATGCAAATAAGTTCTGATACGGAAAAGGCAGTCAAAAGCCATGCGCCAAAGTAGCAAAATCCTGCTGCAGCAAAATTCATCCTCAACCGCACTAGCATTTAATGCTCGGCAGTAAAAAGTCGAGCCACTGACAGTTATGTCAGCGGTCAGTACGCTTCATAGAAAGTGCAGTGCTTATGTCAGCACAACGAGTACTCTCATGCGACAGTGCTCCCATGTGGCAAAATTGTTATGCGGCAGCATTCCCATATCCCTATTCGGTAGAGTTGTTATGCGGCAGTATTCCCTTAAACACTCTCACGCAGCAGAATCTTTCTGTTGCAAACAATCAAGGTCTTCAAGCAATCGGCGCATGCCACGTGTCATGCAGACCGAATCATGCACCTGACGGATGCCAACAACCCAAGATCTCAGCAACAGCAAATTCCAACTATTGCCACATGGTAATTGCAGCGCAACATGCGCCCACGAGCTATAATCGCATCCTGTTGAGGAGGCTATGTGATAGCTCAAAACCCGCACACATGGACTGTAAATGCATGCGCGCGCATGATCCTACAATGCCTATAAATAGCTGGGACATGTGCTTCCCACACACGGACAGTGAGACGTATACTCAGACTCCCAGAGACTTGGCAATTCTCTTTCGTCTTCGGACCGTCAACGGAGTAAAGGAGTCAGTTGCAGTGCTTGATCTCCATCGTCATACTTTTCCGGATTTCTTAAATACATACTTAGAATTCTTGGGGTTATAGTTCTTTGTACTTTTTTGTTGTATTCAGATTAATACAAAAGTTAGTAAAACTTTCTCGTATTTTTGCAATGGCGACAGTCATCTAACGCTTCGGTGTTCCCCGGAGGATAATCCATGACAACGAACCACAGTTTGCTAGCCAGACATTCTATCGATTATGCGACAAGAACCGAAATCCGAATGTAGCGTCCACGACATACAATCCCGCAGCTAGTGGCTTAGCAGAAGCCTTTAACAAGACTATAACTAAGCTCCTCAAGAAATTCGTTTCATCCAACAAACGTGATTGGAACAAAAAGCTTGGTGAATGTCTATGGGCCTATCGGACAACGATACGGATCCCAACCGATATCACGCCGTACTCTCTGATTTACGGGTGCGAGGCAGTTCTTTCTCTCGTATCATTTCTCTCAGGATAGTTCTCTCCAACGAGCTAACTACAGAAAACAACGATCGCTTGCGACTTCAAGAGTTAGAAGCATTGGACGAGAAATATTTGCAAGCCCAATAACACATTGAACTATATCAAACACATATCTCCAAAGCTTTCAACAAGAAAGTTAAAGAAAAGATATTTCAAGTCGGCGAGCTTGTCTTATCTATTTGAAGGCCGATGATTATGACACACAAAAGTAAAGAGAAGTTCCAAGCTAAATGGGAAGACGCTTTTGTAGTGGAGTCAGTATATTCCAACGGTGCATACATGCTAGCAAAGCCAAACGGAGATTTGATGAAGATGTCGATCAATGTCAAATTTCTCAATAAGTAGTACGTTTAAGCTAGACTTGTGCTTCCTCATCCCTAGCGGAGTACTTTGAATGTACAGTGTTTACATTCCTTTTATTATATCACCAACAGTGTATATTATAAAATCTATTATCTATATTCAAGAGTCTTGGATATATTATAGATAATAGATCTACTAGAGAACTTCTCTTTGACAGTGTGGTTATAGATTGTTATTACCAACAACCTTCCCCAGGAGAGTCAGTAAAATTCTTCATCACTTTGAGTTATTATCCGTATTCAGGAGTCCTGAATATGTTATGGATAATAAATCTTCCAAAAAAATCCCCGGTGGAGTATTCCTCGAGTTCGACGAAACGTTCTCGTTGAGATCTCCCAAAAACATTACCCAAGCAAATTATCGTGTCTTAGAGCACCAATCGCTCTAAGGATGTCCTATTTATGATCCCCGGTCGGATTGGAGATACTCCAAAATATTTCTTCCCCAGCTAGGATGAAATACTTCCAGCAATAGTTCACGTCCATATTACCTCTGAGCCATCCCTCTTTCATTCTCCCCAGTAGAGTGAAGAAAACAATTATGTCCATACTACCTCTGAATTGTTTTTTTTCGCAAAAAGGTAAGCCCCCACGGAGTTATATTCTGCCATGTCTATATCACTTCTAAGCAGATATCTCCAATGGGGTCTGGATCTGAAAGTATATCACGTCCATATTATCTCTGATAATGTTATTCGTTTTAACTTATTATCTGTATCTAGTGTTAGATACACTATGGATAATAGGTCCACAAAATCATATATAAGACAAGCAAGTCGCGTGTTTTGTAAATCATAATAGGTCCACAAAATCATATATAGTCATGATCAAAAGCCAAAAAATTTATTCATCTCTTAAGGAGAAAACTGACTTGCAAAATACGGAAGCCAGTACAAAAGAACGAGTAATGCAAGACAAAGAGCCCCCCATATTATCTGGGCTGGGTTGAAAGATCAGTGATAATATTTCTCAGTCGGATAAGTTGTTGATCCTTTTTATACTCAGCTTTCTCTCTGGCCTCAGTCATCCTGCTCTCTTCCGCCTCGTATTTGGTCAAAGGAGCGTGCATCTCCATGATTCTACTCCAGGCTTAGTCAAGATCAGCCTTTGTTCGTGCGAGGGCAAGAAGCATGTTGCCCATTAAGTCGTGTTGAGATGACTCTTCATAGTGTTTGCTCTGTACTACCGCTAGCTTCTCCTGATATCCTTTGATCAAAGTCTCCAGCTGCACTATCTTAGAAGAATACTTGTCTCGGGCAGACCGGTGTTGAAGCAATAAGGAATTAGTGTCATTTAACTCTGTAATTAGTTGAGCACTGTGTTCCTCATGCATTTTTCTATTCTTTTCGAAGTTTGTCTTTTGTGCTTCGAACTGAGCAGTTATTGACTCGTACTCTGCTTTGATAAGCTAGGCAAGGTTTCCTTCACGAAGCTGCAGGTACTCGTTAATCGACTGCTCGAGTCCATTCAAGATGTGCTCCAACGTCGAGGCACGCTCCTCACCCTTGCAACTCCTGATAGTCTGAATGGTGGAGGAGACTATGCTTTTCATGTCATTGAAAGCCAAGTTCTTTTCAAGCACCAGCTTCAAGACGCACGCCAGCGTTCTATAGCAGGCGCTCGTCTGGATCTCGACCACAATCTTGAAGTAGTCATCAAAGCTAGGAGTTGCAGCTACAACATCCAATCCTCTTCCCTGAGAAGGAAATGATGACGTTGTTACCATAGTTGCTTCAATACTCTAGACAAGAGCTGGAGGACCCATCACTTGGGATATTTTCCCTGACTAACAGCTGGGATTTCTCCTTAACTAATAGTCGGTACCGACAGCTCAACACTGGTCAGTACCACCGAAAGAGCGGTTGAGGCCAATGTTTCTTCCTTCACGGTACTGGTGATTGTTTCAATGACTTCAGCTGCAGAAGTTGTCTCGGGTTGTGAGACAAGTACTTCCTCCATGTGCTCAGGAAGGGTTTCTTCATGGGTCTCTGCACCTACAAATACATCAGTGCAAAAAAGTCAGTGAAGTGAGCATTGAAATGAAGTTACAAATAGAGCTGAAGGAATAAATGATACCTTGGCCCCTTCTAGGGTGGGTTGTCATTGCAAACACTTGTGATAATGAAGCCTGCAGTGCAATAACTTGCGGTATAGAAAGGATGGAGAAGCACGTACCCGATTCAACCAGCATATATTCGTCATCCGGTGCCTGGTTCTCTAGAGAGGATCTCAAGTCGACCAGGGAAATGTTTATCTGAGAAGAGTCGTCGTTAGGAAGTGGGTTGTCGTACTCTCCTGCTTTCGTCTCTACCTCTGACATTGTAGCATCCATGTTAGTATTTGGGATCGCACCTTCAAACTCCTCCAAAGTCGAGTCTGTCTGAGATGGCATGTGGATGGACGACTCTTCCCTTCGGGGAACATTTGTTGAGGAAGAAGGAATCACTTCTATCTCGACGTCTTTTCTGTCAAAGTAAGTCGTGGTGGTGAAACGTTCCTTGGTTATTATAGTCTCCTGCAAAAGGGCAGACGTTCCAGGTGCCATGTAAGTGATGGGCAATATAATTTTAGCCGCAACATCGAGAACGAGATCTACCTCAAACGCTTGGGAAGTGGAGACGCTAGCTCCCCAGCAACGGAAGAAGTTGATGCACTGACTCCTATAGTGGTTGGAGGAGGAGCAGATACGCTGATCCTCACCATAGCTGGAGGACCAGTTGATGGTCCAGCTGGACCAGGAGAGTTGGTTAGTGAGGGAAACAAACTCCTTCTCGGAGGGGTCGGAGGCCTGGGTTGTCGCCTTTTGGTTGTGGTCTCCTTCTTGGCGGGCCGACGCTCGACATGAGGTGTTATTTTATGCTTCCGCGACTTCAAATGAATATGCATAGCGGAAGCAGGTTGTTCATCCAACATGCCCATGAGTGGCTCTTGCATTTCATCCATAGGAGCTTTGTCCTATTCTTCAACCAATAAGTCAACATCCTCTCCAGCTGCAGTAGTTGGTTCTTCCGTTATTCTAAAGCTACCCTTCAGATAAAAATCTCGATAAAATTTATTGATCGAGCAGTAGAAGTTGGCGTAAGAATGGAGGATGTGTAGTAGAGCATCCGTCGAGGGTAGAGTGAACTTGGCACCGGTGCAACCCATGTTGAAGTACCGCCACCTACGAGCTCCATCGATCAATCCCCCGGAGGACCAGAGGCAAGTACTGGCATTCCCAACATGGAGCTGATCATAGCCGAACTATATAGCGAACCGGCTAGGTAGATATGGCTCAATGGAGCAGAGGGCCGGATGTTAAGCATCCAATAAAAGACTCCAGCTGGCAAGGTTGACATGTCAACACCCTTGTCATTACTCCTGTTATAGAAGCTTGCACCCCGATGCTCGGCCGCAATTTCAGGGGAGAGACAGTAGAAAGACTAGTCCACTCCCAACTTCAGTGCTCTTCTGGACTTAAAGGGAGTAGTATCCTCCCAAGTGGACTCTCTGTACTTACAGAGGAACACAAGTCCGGTAGCATCATCACTTTCTAGACCCGAAGCCATCAAGCGGTTGTGGTGCAACAACGACCACCCCATCAGATATGTGAACGACATCTCCATTCTTGGAAAATCAGCTCTACCTACGCACTCCTTTACCAAGCTGTCAGTGAATATCCGGAGACCAACATTGAGTCTGTATACCATGGCCGGTAAGAGGGGCAGCTTGTGCTTGAACACGTTGCGATGGAGTCTGCCGACTGAACTAGAGCCTTCGGGGACAACCCATCGTCGAAGCCACAAAGAGAGATAACTAGCCAATAGAGCCTCAGAAGAAATCTCTTTGCGAGTATGCCTGAGGTAACTATAGACATACATGCCTGCTGGATATCTCCCCACGGCATCCTCAAGGTGTTTGTCAGATGCCTTATGGTCTTTCATAAGTTGCTCGATCACGTTAGCATCCAGTGGTTGGATGGGGTGGATTTCAGTGGTTACTACCTCCGATCGATTCGCGAAGAGATAGGTAACATAGACTGTGCCATAGTCTGTTTTGTAGAAATGGTTGCAGGTCAGATAGTGACACATTAGCTCCTAATAGACTTCAACGAGGCAGGGTTCGGTTTTCGCCAGATCTTGGAGCTCCTTATTGGTAGGAACATATTTCAAGCCTGTGGCAGGGCTCTGTTAGACTGAGAAAATTCTACATGTGACATGTCTTCCAGATAGTTGGTGTGCAGGAGGCCAACAGTCGACCCCAACATGTCAGCAAGGGGATCCATTGACAGATCAACTGCAAAAGTCATATACATGAAGTCAGCGAAGATTCATGAAAAAATACACGTAAAAATGCATGATTCCTAAGCAAATAAGGCAAAAATATGCGCACATTTAGAGCTAACAGAAACTCTGCACGAAGAAAGTCAGCTTATGCGTACATTTCCAAGTTCATAGAGACTTTCAGAAACGTGCACATCGCCTTCTCATTCTGAACGAGAAAGTCAAGATTATGCGCACATTTTAAGTTTGTAGGAACGGTTGAAAATGAGTGTATAAATTCCATCATGAAAGAGGGAAAGTACGCGAGTTCCCAAACTCATTGAAATTTGAAAAGTGCACGGGATAGTCGATTCCACTCCGAAAGAGGAAAAGTGCACGAGTTCTCAAATTCGTGAGAACTTGAAAAGTGCGCAGGATAGTTGATTCCACTCGGAAAGAGGGAAAGTGCACGAGTTCTCAAATTCGTTAGAACTTGGAAAGTGCGCGGGATGGTTGATTCCACTCTGAAAGAGGAAAATGTGCGCGTGCATACGTCTCTGTGTTCCATGACACGTCATCATCTCCTTCCCCTCTCATTTCTTTTCTTTCTCAGGGATTACATTGTATATGTAAGATAAAAAAACGTGAAGAACACCCCCCGTACACTGCAGTGCAGGATGAGCCTTCTCACGGGGGACAATCCTTGCTCGCGGCATGTTCAGGCGTTTACCAGCGGGCTGAGCCGTTGTGTGCTCTGTCGCGGGTCGAGCCACCGCCTCACGGGAAAAGGAGGTCGTTTCTATTAACTCATGTGGTTAAGGTGAGAGACATTCTTCTTGGTTGGTAAAGTTCGATTCCCCATAACGTTATTTATAACAAATTAATTTTTTTTCTAACAATTTTTACGTAATATTTTTTTTTTAAATAAATGGATGAGTATTTACAAACGGCTTAGACGGCTCACTTTTGAGCCGTTTTGAAGCCTCATTATAAGAGTAAAGATGGATAAACCCTTCGGTTGACAAAATAACACTTTGGGATCCATGCAGAAAATTATGCAAAAGATTACGTCTTGGAAATCGTGATTAATGATGGCGCAGAGAATACGCGGCCACGTCAGCAAGCTATTAAAATTCTACCCAAAATGCGGGCACAAAATCAAAACTACTTTTCATGCTTCTAAATTCAAAGTATTTCGAATTTATTTTGAAAATTCGAAAATTTTGAAGGGGGTTTTGTAGAAGCATAGAAAATACGCATGCAAAGGCCACACATATGACTTAAAGGAGCAGAGGCGCACTTTTCCAAAATTTGGAGCAGATGCGCATTTTTTTGGAAAATTAGAAGAGGTGTACTTTCCTCTCAGCGACGCACTTTTTTACTAAACGAGCCCGAATAAGCAAGCGTACTTTCTCCTCGTCGTCCCGTCATTTAATGGGTCAGACTGACAGTTGGCAGACTGACACGGTGACCGAGGAGATCAGATTCATTTAATGCTGAAGATTTCCTGCACGCCGATCCAGGTTGTCGTTTTGTGACCAGTGTTGCCACTCCCACCAAAGTATGGCAGTGTGCTACTTTCCACCAAAGTACGCAAGTGAGCTACTTTCCACCAAAGTACGCCGGTGTTGCCACTCTCATAAAAGTACGCCAGCGTGCTACTCTCCGCAAAAATACGTCAAAGTACGCATGTGCTTCTTTCTTCACGATAGTGTGCACATTCATACTTTTCTCTCCGCTGAGGGAGAAAAGTGCGCGCACTTCGTTACTCATAACCGACAGTGAGCAATTATTATCCCAAGGAGATTATGTGCATTCAAAGTCGTAATTCTCGAAGAGCGTGTATAAGCAGTTGTCACACGATCCAAACTTTCCTCGTACAGGAAGCCACGTGTCAGGCTGGCAGCAATTTGTGCGCCCACTAAACAGAACATTGACAATGAATATCCAAATGTGCACACACAAAATGGAAACACAATGTAGATTGCTCATTTGTGCGCGCATGTTCAGATAACCGTTTTGGATGCTATAAATATGGGATCAGTGCTATTCCATAAACACGGACAGAGAACGGGAAATAGAGAGAGAAGTCTTGCGTGCTGTTGCCAGAGCCTTCTTGCTGCCCAGTTCTCCAGTGATCGAGTTCTTGCATTTCTTCTTCTTCGTGTGTCATGTAGTCCAAAGAGTAAAGTGAACGACAACAGACCAGATCTCCATAGATACTACTTCTCCAGTTACTTAGATTCTTGTATAGAATTTTTGTACCTTTTTCAAGTTTGTAATACAAAAGTTTGTTCAACTTTTTGTTTATGGCAAACAGAGACGGTATCTGTGGAGCTCATTATCAGATCGGGACAAGCCACAACAAATGATAGGGCAAATACTGCAAACCTTGCTCTCTACCCATTCATCCCTTCTGCCACCAGCAACTACCACCCGACATCAACACCTTCGTCTCTTCATTTAAGTGCCTCCACCCCAACATATGCACACAAAACAAAACCATAACCTCCTCCTCCCTACCGCAGAACCTTTGCCACACCAACATTTGACATAAGCATGAAGTTTCAGCGTCTCCAAAAGCATCCCACAAGCGAACCTTCCTAAAACTTGACTCAACGACAAACTATAGTATACTAGAGTTGTACACAATGTGTATTTATATGTATAAAACTGCTTATTGCTCCGAAGAGAAATGATTAGACATTTGTATTTACTGTTCACTCAATACAGATATCACACCATCCAATTCAAGTATCTAGATAACTCTGGAACTGTGTTTGCATTATGACTTGACGACCTGAAGTGTTCTAAAGTATTTGTATCACCTAAAAATCAAGAAAATTGAAAATTGTAGTATGCGGGTATAGCAACCCTTATCCTAAACATCCCTCCTCCCCTATCCTAAGCCCCTCCCCTGTGAGAAGCAAAGTTGGCTAGCTGCTACTGGTGGCCAATCTAGATCAGATCTATAGTCAAGCTCAACCATGGCCTGCCATCGATCCAATATCTCCTTACAAAAGGAGAGGGTTGGTCAGAACCTGACTTGGTTATCCCTCGTACCTTTGGTGAATCCCTTGATTGCACCTGGTACATCCAATATGCAAAGCTGAGCTATGCCAAATTTCTGGAAATACAATATGTCAATCTAAAAGCAAATAGGAGACACACAACCGCAGCCTTCACAATGATATAAACTCAAGAGTCCAGGATATGTCGTCACTGCACATTGCAATGTTTAAAAATATTCAATGAAACTAATCACCATTAAAATAAACCAGTTGAGGATGTGTATTAAGGGATAATGAATTTAAAATAGAACCTCAATCAAATGGCACAAAAGAAAAGCAAGAAATATGTAGAAATTCATGTGTCATTGGGTAAACACGGTTCATGGAATTGAGTTACATAATAAGAAAAAAATACCTTGGAAGTGGAATGCTAGGGAAAAAATGCATGGATAAGGCCTCTTGAAGTGTTGGATAACACCAACTCCTTAAAAACTTTTGCTTCCTGGATTCGACAAATCTACTTTTAGTATCCTGCTATAGTTACAAGAGCATCTAATTGATGTGACCAAGAAAACTGGGCATTCAAGGAATAGATTTGTTTGCATTGTCAAAAATATTAGAGCCTATTATGATGAAAAATTACATCAATGGAGTTCTTAGACTAGTAAGGAGGCCTGCAATTGTAACAGGATCAGAAACTTCTTTTTAGCTTTCATATTTTAGCGGTCTAAATTATCGTTTCTGATTGTCTATGTGACATAATATACGAAGCCCTGATGTAACTATAATCATTTCCTAGTTTACTAAAAGTGTTAGTGTAGTATAAATCACTTGAAACCACAATTTTCATGGAGAGAAGTACCTTTCTTCTCTCTCGTATCTCCACATTTAAGTGCCTCTCGTTATAATATGAAAATACAGTGAAACTTTGATTATTATTATTTTTAACAGAACGATCGTATTAGTCGTCAAAATAGAAATAAGTAGTACCTAATCCTTTATCAAACTTCAGTTAAGAACCAAAACAATCTTTCAGATTTGATAGACCAAACACTAAGAGGTGCCAATAAGGATAATCATTAAAATTAGGACATCAGAGCTACACAGATCCAAACCACACTTACTTTGAGTACACCAGCATATCCTCCAAAGACAATTCCCTCCTCAACAGCGTCAAGGCACCCCCGGTGCTGTGGCATATGTGGATTAGTCTTCTTAACTTGTAGCCGGGCAGCTTTCAAAATTTCACGCGCTTCAGAGAGTGAAACAAGTTTGTCAGTCCGATGGAGAGAGCTAATCCAAGGTTTACGCCTCTCAGCAATATCCAATGCCCAAAGTCTTGAAACTGTTATCAACTCCTCAGGAGAAGTAATCGCATCAATAAGGCCATAATCCTTCCCTTCTTTGGCCCTGAATGACTTTGAGAGCTGCACCAAAATTTACAAGTTTCAGGTTTGGATCAATGCTATTCTTATAGAAAAATAGGTATCTTCGTACTCCCAAAAAATTAGTATAGACAAATTACACTTAGTTTTTTTTATAAGTTCAACATAAATCTATTGGAAAGATATGCATGTAGTACAAAAGGAGAACTAAAAAAACAACTATGCAAGACTTGGGGAGGCATCTCTGTTTTCCAAACAAAATGGGCAGTCAATAATCTGTTGTCCTATAAGGCTATAGCTAGGAATGATATGACGAGGAGTGAATATGGGCTGATAACGGTTATTCTGTCCAAATCAAATGGAGATGCTCTAGGAGATGTTTCAGCAGATTAAAAAGTGATAAAAAGGAAATAAAGAATAATCAGCATTTTCTTGAAATAACCAACTCGAGTAAAAAAAAATCCAAGGTTGGGATATTGGTAATGTTCAGAATAGGTAAGTTCCATGTTCGAGATGTCAAGGCAAGGTATTTTAATTGCTTGCATCCACCAAAATAGAAGATCTATAAAAACGTCTTGGAACGGAGAGGGAACACTCACCAGCATCATTTCTAAAGCCTTTGGCAGCCCTACGAGCCTTGGAAGACGCTGTGTGCCTGTACAAAATTCAGGATAATATCATAATAGTACAAATATGTTCAAAAACAGAAGAGGGAGGGGGGGGGGGGGGGGGGGTGGGGGGGGGGAGGTGGGGCGCTCTTATGGTGACCTCCAAGAAACCAAATTCACAGGTAAATGAAATTAGGACTACCTCCCATGCCAGGAATAACTCCAAAGGTCAATTCAGGCAATCCAAGTTGAGCTTCGGGAGTTGATATTCGAGCATGGCAACCCTGAAAAAATATTAAAATATGCAAAAGATTCACAAGCAAGTATGCATTTTAAGAAAGACATAAAAAGCATATTTCATACCATAAACAATTAAAAGTAACACAAACGCTAACCATTGTCAATTCTAAACCACCACCAAGAGCAAGTCCTTGGATGGCTGCTACTGAAGGTTTTGTTGCATCTAAAATAAAGAAATACACGACAGGTACATACAACCGAGTAAGAAAGTTTTGAGGCAAATAAATATTATATTTTTAGCATGGTAAAAATATCAAAGATATGCATTACGAGTAACATGATTATTATG